>BQNB010097522.1:0-25368 GCA_026074375.1 Tanacetum coccineum | reverse complement strand
AAAAAGATTAACATCTACATCAGCGATTAAAGGTAGCGAATTTTACCAAAACAACCATGTGAGATATCACTTTTGTTGCAGAGACCTCGTGAATCTGACATTACCATTTAGGCCTACACTAAAAAAAAGGGGCTATAGTGACAGAAATTTAATGACGACCAATATTTTTCGTCACTATTAACATAATTTTAGTGACGATATAGAATTGTCGTCACTATATCTCGTCACTTGCATATATTTAATGAAGAAACAATAAATTGTCATTAATATACATGTTAGTGACGAAAGTATTTGTCACTCAGTCTAGTATTGATGGTCCACGTCTAACTCATTTCTTGTTACACTCCTTAGTCAAGAAAATTTTCATCACTCAACTTCGGATAGGTTGTCATGAAAAATATTTGTCACTAAGGGTAATTGCAATCGAATAATAACTCACATTTATAACTTTTCACCTTCTTAAGTTTAAAAAAAATCACAGAAAAAGATAAAATTTTTACTTTTACCTTAGAAAAGAAAGACATCACGTGATTTGAATAACCCGGCCCACATTAATTAATTTAGTAACGAATGCGTTTCTCTTACTATTGTAACTGTTAGTGACGATATTTGTTCGTCATAAAGCTTATACAAACATAATGACGAAAATGTTTGTCACTCACTTGAACACATAAATCATTCTTTCTTTTTTTAAAAGTTAAAAGTACAAGGACCTAAACAGACAAAACCTCAAACTTTATAAACAATAACAGAAAGACGGGATACCATATTTTTCATTCATATCTTCTTCCCCCATCTCACAACAAAAACACACACTAAAAACACAGTTTCACACACTAAAAACCCGTATTCTTCTCCACAGTTTCACACAATAAAAACACACACTAGCACCATTCCGCCATGGCTGAATCTCACTTTTCAGTATTTTGCCCTAATTTTTTCAGAGGTTATCTCTTATCTCTAAACCCTAATTTTATCTGATTATGCAGATATGATGTTTCTTATTCAAAATTGTTGTATATTGTTGAATAAATCATAATTGTTTGTGTTTGATTTTCTTTTTTGATTGTTTATTTGATTTGAAAATTGTGGCTATTTATTTGTATATTCGATTGTTGATTTGATTTTACAGTGTTTAGCTTAGTGGATCAGATTGTTGTAGACAACGTGTTTGATGAAATGATAAAGTAAAATTCATCTATCGTGAATGAACTTATAAATGCATTTGACTAAAATGAAGTTATGGCTCATTGAAGTTTTGTTTAACCTTTTTACTAGAAAAAGTTTTGTTAACATAATGTTATGTAATGTAGTACATATTAGAGTAAAGGAAAATCCGATAACAAAGTTAGGTAGGTCAAAAAGTCGATTAGTTTATCTAGGCGAGTATGTGGTTCAGAGCATGATATCTATGCTGCGTTTTTCTTGGTGAAGTTCTTGATATTTGATAATGATAGATATGAGCACTCAAGTAGTCATGTCAAACTGTTATCGCACTTAGGGATATGTGAAATTATAGGTGATAATGTGAATGATGATATGGTTATGGATCTTGATTTGAATTTAGAGCCTATAGTGGACCCCACACCAGTAGTAGTTCCACCAGTAACGTCCTTTGCTTATGCGCCTTTGTGGAATGAGCTAGAAACTGCACATGGTAGGATCGAGGATCGAATTAGGCAGTTAGAAGCGGTTACGGCTAGGGCTAGGGCTAGGGCTAGACAGCGATGGCGGCACACTAGAAATAATCCGGAGAATAGTTATATGGGAGGAAATGGTAATGAAGATGGGAATGCGAATGTTGTTGTGGATGTTGAGGACGCGGACGTTTTTTACAGGGTAAGGAATGGATGAACGAGTGGAGAAGTGGTAAGAGTGATATTAGCCAGCTGGCGAAAGGTTGGATAAGGATTTAGATTGAGTATGACGGTGATGGGGAGGTGAGGGTGATGAGAGTGGGGTTTTTTTTGATTGTAATATATGTTTGGAAATGACGAGGGATCCGATTTTGACTTGTTGTGGTCATTTGTTTTGTTGGAGTTGTTTTTATCAGTTGTCGTATGTGGATTCTAGTGCGAAAGAGTGTCCTGTTTGTAAAGGTGAAGTGACTGATTTTAGTATAACGCCGATTTATGGGAATGGGAAGAATCAACGGGTTTCGAAGTTGGAGTCTGGTGAAAATACCTCCAAGGCCTCGTTCTAGGAGGGTAGAAAGTATTAGGCAACAAAGGGTTGTTAGGGGGATATCGCATATTCCTGTATCGGAAGCGCTTAGACGGATTAGGATTGGGATTGGTTCGATTGGGGAAAACCCTCTTCTTCAGGGACTTGGTGTAGGGCCGGGTTCTGAAAGTACGCCGTCATTGTTGCATGCGTCAGAGGCTGGTAGTAGTCGTCGACATAGTTCTCGTCCATTTTCTAGGGTGATATCTGAAAGTGCTGCTTCCCTGTCATCTATTTCGTCTGCGTTGAACAATGTAGAAAGGTTGGTTGAAGATCTTGAAACTTATATTAATGATCGTCTTTTGAGGAGGACTGCAGAGGTGCAACGTGTTTTCCCAAGTAATTTAGATTTAAATAATTTTCTTGCTAGTACTGCTGAGATTCAAGAACCGGAGCCTCACAATGCAGAGATGAATGCGGATATGCCACTGTCGTGTTCATCTCAAAGATCAGTGGCTACTACTGTTGTGCAAGTGGATAACTTGTCGACAGACAGTGTAGAGATTGATTTGACTGTATCACATCCGTCCTCTTCTTCTTCTAGAAGGACTACATAATCCATAAAAAACTCACTTTGGAGCAGACAAACGTGTTTTCCGGTATTTAGCTGGAACAAAAGATCATGAAGTCTGGTTTCGTAGGCATGATATATTTGTTCTTTTAGGGTTCTGTGATAGTGATTGGGCAAAGTCAATTGAAGATAGGCGCAACACTTCAAGTTATTGCTTTCTTCTTGGCACAACAGTAGTATCTTGGAAATCCAGAAAAGAAACAACCGTGGCCTTGTCTTTAACAGAGGCGAAGTATGTGGCTGCTACTGAATCTTCATGTCAAGGTGTTTGGTTACGAAGAATCCTCGCTGATTTGGGACAAGAGCAAGTTGAAGCTACCACTATCATGTGTGACAATATATCAACTGTTATGTTAGCCAGGAATCCTATTCTTCATGGTAGGACAAAACACATCAAAATAAAGCACCACTACATACGTGAACTGATCGCAAAAAGAGAGGTCAGGCTAAAGAGTTGCGGAACCAATGAACAAGCTGCAGACCTGTTAACCAAAGCTCTGCCACAAGTAAAGCATGATGAATTTAAAGCATATCTCGAGTTTTGACGTTCGAATGATGGGGGAGTGTTGAAGTTTGTTTTAATTCTCACGTGTTTTTCGAATTTGAATAGTCTAAGTTTGAGTAAGTATTTTTTGGCTAGTCTTATGCCACTAGAAGTCGAGGTTGTTGAGATTTTATAGGCTTTTTAGCATTATCTTCTTTTGTAGACCATTGCATTGTAAAGCCTATATATAGGCTATTTATCATTCAATAAAACTCATCTGCACTATCATACACATCTTACTTCTTTTAGTTCTTGTTTTGCAAAATACCCAACATACCAAATGCGTCTATAATGCTATTATCCAGCACTCCAGCAATACCATAAATGTTTCCTTCGTTTACATTGTTTTCAAAACTAAGCAAACCTCGATCTAGACCATGAGATCCAACTATTCTAACGTGGCTATTTCGAGTTGTCAAAGAACACATGCATACTTATAGGGATGGCAACAGGCGAGAAAAAACCCATAACCCATGGGTACCCGCACGTAAATAGGCGGGTAATCCCATTATTTTTCACCCGCGGGTGGGTTGTGGATGAAAATTTGTACCCATCGGCAGGTGGCGGGTGGGTGACGGGTAATGCATACCCACCATGGGTGTACCCATTTAAGATACCCATGAGTGTACTCGCCTAAATACCCACGGATGTACCTCTAAACCTATTTGTGTTAAAATAAAACTTATTATACTGCTTAAAAATTTGTGAGGTCGTTGATATATATATTTAATAACTACCAAAATCTCTAGACTACACAGTAAACTAACAGTTTCTTTGAGTTACAAGACTAAAAGATGAATATGAAAGATTAAACTTTCAAAGATATATACATGATATATCTCAGTACATGTATGTGATTTGGTGTAATGATGATTAATTTATATAGTTTCAGACATGTCATTAAGTATTTTGTGAACTTGGTATTTAGAAAATTGATATGATGTCTTATTGCCCAGTTTCATAAATAGTTTACATATCATAGTTTTATGATTTTGTTCTATTTCACAAACCCACGGGTTTACCCACAGGCAATGGGTACTCACGGGCATGGGTATGGGTAAAAAGTTGTACCCACTGGTAGGTGACGGGTGGGTGGCGGGTGAGGAAAAAATCATGGGTACGGGTGACGGGTTAGATGAACACATACTCATTACCCATGTGTGTCATCCCTACATACTTAGTTGACAAAATAAAAATTACGATTTTATATTAGCAGATAGGGCAAGAGATTTTTTCCTTAAATGAATATCAAGAAATTATTGATTCTCATGCTCCCTCCGTCCCAAAATTATTGTTCACAGATAAGAAATACACAGTTTTAAAAAAATACATTAATTAATGCTTTGATATCTACGAAAGAAAAAAAGACAGTTTTACTCTTTTGATAATTAATTATTGTTTTCTTTTATGTTTGTAAATACCAAATTAAATTAAAGGTAATATGGTAAACTTAAAAAATCTAATTATTATTTTTAAAAGTAGACAATTATTTTGGAAAAAAAAAAAAAAGACAGAACAATAATTTTAAAAAGGAAGTAGTAGTAGTTTTCAATTATTGGAGTTACAAGAGTTATGAGAAATAAAAGAAGATTAAAAAATGACTTTTTAGATCTCTTGCAGCACTTTAATCATGTAACATCATGCATGTTAAACATGAAAATGAATACAGAGAATACCCATATATTGTGCGGCGTTCTTTGGTTAAGTTGGTGGGATTTTCATAAATGCTGCTTGGAAGTGCGGCGCACACAAGGAATTGTGCGGCGTACTTGATGATTAAATGTAGTCTTCATTTTATTGTCTTTAATTCTTGGACTCGATGGGAAGTGCGCGTACTTTAGGTCTTTTTCAGCCTTGGCCCTTTCTTTTCTTCTATCTTGCTTTCCAATAACTGTAAACACTTGAACTTTGTTATTTTTGAGCACTGGATGTCTTCAAGTGAACCTACACATAATTTATGCTATTAAGTATTGAAAGTTCAAAAGAAATGATAAAATATATATAAATAACACCGCCAAAAACATGTATAATTAAGGCGTTATCAAATCCCTCCACACTTAGTTGTTGCATGCCCTCAAGCAATTAAAAGCGAAAGACAAGATCATTTATCGTGACGTGGAGAAAATTTAGATTTAACAAATGTTTACTGGTTTAGATAACTTTTCAGGCATAGACACATAACTAAGCACCTCACAAGGGAATGTGTTTGATTTTTAATTCACTCAAGCCACTCAAATAAGGGTTATAATTGTAAAGACACTCAGATGCGCAAACATAATCTAGATAGCTAGCATAGGCTTGTGTTAGACACATAAACATGACCGAAGAGGTGTGAGCACCAGACAAAATCTCAAAGGGGTAGAACTTGATATATGTATATATATATATACATGTACATATACATATACATGTACATATACATATACATATACATATACATATACATATATACATATACATATACATATATACATATATATATATCTTATACCAAACCCTTTTAACTTTGATTTCTTCAGCGGAATAGCACTAAAAGGGAGTGTTGCAGATACATGAGCTTGCGGATTTTATTTAACCTCATAACATATGATTTTGTCTATAAATTAATCTCATTGTGGTCTAGTAAATGATGATCAAGCACAAGTTCTAGAGCTACGAAATTACCGGCTCACTCAAATATAATTTTCAACCAATACCAATGTTTCAGAAAAGGCGACAAATTACAAATACACAGCCGTAATAACGGATGAGACACTTGCAATTGCATTCAAACCCAACTCAAGGCATCAATTATATTAGGTGCCAAAGGTGGGTACCCGAATATATTCTAAGGCTTAAAATTCTCACAATTTAGTGGACTGGTTTTGTGCTAGTTATAGTGTCAATCCGGATGGATTTACCTTACTAAGAGTATTTTTAAATTGAAAGCATATATTGATTTTTAAAATTTTTGAGATTTGCATTAAAAATTTTGGCAGGGCAAACATAGAGGGATATGATTAATTTTATTAATTTTTTCTATTTGGCTCCCTTCCACACTTAAGTTGAACATTGCCCTCAATGTGATAACTGATAACTAGAAAATAAGGAAAATTAAGGGAAAACGGTACTTCCCAGGGCATAGAGAATTACAGCTTGCATGAAAGCTATCTTTGAGCATAGTCCATAATTTTCCAAACTTGAGCTATAATACCTACATAAAAGTAAACACAAAAAAGCACACAAAAAGAATTTTTTTAAGAAAATAAATAAAGGAAATGAGTGGAATTGTATGAAGGAGGGTCTCCTTCACACTTAAATAAAGCACAGGTTACCTCCCGAGAAGCGCTTAATTTTTAAGAGTGTTGTTAGCTAGACTCTTGCTTCTGGAGTTCATTCTTTCGGAAAGAAGGGAGTGATTGTTTCCCTTTGGTCATTATAATCTTCTTCTTTACGATATAGCTTCAGTCGATGGCCGTTAACAATGAATATTTTTCCATCTTTTCCATATAGTTCAACATATTCGGATGGATACTGATGTTTAACTACGTATGGTCCTTGCCAGCGAGATCTAAGTTTTAGCTTTTTGAATTTATATTTTAAGTGAAAAATCAACACTTTGTTTTCGTGTTTGAATTCTTTTCTCATTTTGAGTTTCCTGTCATGCCAGACTTTGGTT
Source organism: Tanacetum coccineum (assembly GCA_026074375.1). Taxonomy (NCBI): domain Eukaryota; kingdom Viridiplantae; phylum Streptophyta; class Magnoliopsida; order Asterales; family Asteraceae; genus Tanacetum; species Tanacetum coccineum. The sequence goes on along the minus strand of BQNB010097522.1, from coordinate 18,372 downwards.
CTTGCCTTGTATAGACGAGATTTTTCATAGGCTTGATGTTGGAGTTCGTCTAACTCGTGTAATTGAAACATTCGCTTCTCACCAGCAGCGATGAGATCTGGGTTACAGTTTTTCAGGGCCCAGTATGCACGGTGTTCAATTTCAAATGGCAGGTGGCAGTTTTTACCGTATATGAGCTTGTATGGTGTTGTTCCAGTTGGTGTTTTATAAGCAGTACAAAAAGCCCACAGAGCGCCATCAACTTTTCTTGACCATATGGCAGGATTGTCTTTAACAGTTTTTTCAAGAATTCTTTTAATAGCTATGTTCGTGTTTTTAACTTGACCACTTGTTTGAGGGTGGTACGATGTAGAGAATCGGTGGTTAACTCCATATCTTTTCATGGTTTTTTCCATTATCTTGTTGCAGAAATGAGTTCCTCTGTCGCTTATTAGAGCTTTAGGCATTCCAAAACGGCAGAATAGTTTCTTCAGAAATGTAATAACAACTCTGGCATCGTTTGTTGGTAGAGCTTGTGCTTCGGCCCGTTTAGATACATAGTCGATAGCGACTAAGATATATTCGAACTTGTATGATTTCGAAAAGGGTCCCATGAAATCGATACCTCATATGTCGAAAATTTTGCATACTTGAATGTTGTTTAAGGGCATCTTATCACGTTTTGAAATATTTCTTGTCTTTTGACATGCTTCACAAAGGCAAACTTAAGTATGAGCTTCTTTGATGATGGTCGGCCAGTAAAAACCTAAGTCTAAGACTTTTTTGGCGGTTGTATTTGGTCTATAATGTCCACCGGTTGGTCCATGGTGACATTGATCTAAAATTATTTGGGTTTCTGGTCCTCAGACACAGCGTCTGATCATACCGTCAGAACATACTTTGAAGAGGTAGGGTTCCTCCCAGAAGTAGTATTTGAGGTCGGAGAAAAAAAATTATTTTGATGGTACGTTATTCCTTTAGGTATGATATTACTTACCAAATAGTTTACAAAGTCTATGAACCATGGTTTGTCTCTAGTGTTTATTTCCATTAGAGCTTCTCCAGGAAAATTGTCGTCGACTTCACTATCATCACTTATCTCATCATTTTCAATCTAAGATAAGTGATCGGCGGCAACATTTTCTGTACCTTTTCTATCTTTAATTTTGATATCAAATTTTTGTAAGAGTAGTATCCAATGAATAAGTCGTGGCTTAGCATCTTGCTTCTTGAATAGGTGCCCAAGAGCTGAGTGATCAGTGTGCACGATCATCTTTGATAATAACAGGTAGGATCAAAATTTATCAAAGGCAAAGACTACAGCCATAAGTTATTTTTTAGTGATTGTATAGTTTTGTTGAGCTGCATTGAGAGTTTTGCTTGAAAAGTAGATTGGGTGAAAGTTTTTACCATTTTTTTCACCTAAGATTGCTCCTACTATGAAATCACTTGCATCACACATGAGGTCAAATGGAAGATTCCAGTTTGGGCTTACGATCACAGGAGCACATGTGAGCTTTTCTTTTAATAATTTGAATGCGTTATGACATTCTTCATACGAATCGAATGGATTAGTATTATTTCAAGTAACTTGTGGAAGGATCGCGCGAGTCTTTGAGAAATCTTTAATGAAATCTTACGGTTAGAAATCGGCATGTCCTAGAAAACGGCTCAATACCTTGATTTAGTGAGGAGGAAGTTTGGAGATTACTTTGATCTTTGCTTTGTCGACTTCGAGGCCTGCTTCAGATACCTTGTGTCCAAGCACAATTCCTTCTTTAACCATGAAGTGACATTTCTCCCAGTTGAGGAAAAGAGTGGCATCTTTGCAATGTTGGAAGCATTTATCAAATTGTTTATAGGAAGTGATGAAAGTAGCTTCCAAAGACAGAGGAAATCGTCCCATGAATACTTTCGATCGTGTTTCTTTACCATGTCATGAAATATAGCCAGCATAGCACCTATTGGATAGTAGCTAGAGCATTACATAACTGAAAGGCTATTCTGTCTATAAGCGTAATGTGCTAAAAAGGACATGTGAATGTTGTTTTTTCTTGGTCCATAGGATCGATAGGAATTTGAAAATATCCAGAAAAACCATCAAGGAAACAGAAGTATTTATTTCCTGCGAGTCTTTCTAACATTTTGTCCATGAATTGCAAAGGGAAATGGTCTTTCGCAGTTGCTTCATTGAGTTTGCAATAATCGATACATACTCTCCAATGTGTAACAGTTCTTGTTGGGACAAGTTCATCTTTTTCGTTAGTAACAACTGTGATAACCACCTCTATTGGTACACAGTGAATGGGGCTTAACCAAGGGCTATCGGCGATTGGATAAATTATACCTATATCGAGCAGTTTGACTATTTCTTTTTTCACAACTTCTTGCATGTTTAGATTTAATCTTCTTTGTTTTTGAGCAACTGGTTTTTTATTTTCTAAGAGTTGAATTTTATGTTTATAGAAAGATTGACATATTCCAGGAATGTCTATGGTTTTCAAACAAAGGCTTGCTTGTGTCGTTTAAGAACGAATATAAGTTTTTTTGTTTTCTTCAGAGAGCTAAGATGATATGATAACAGGAAGACAAGAGGGTTCTTCCAAGAATACATATTCCAGGTTATCGGGAAGAGGTTTGAGTTCAAGATACGTAAGAGGTTCTTCGAGAGATGTTTTGATCTTGTAATCAGTGTTAAAGGTGATTTTTTCAAATGGCGGTTCTTCGGTGTCGGATACGGATTCATAATTTTCCATCGCAGTCATGTGCCGATGCAATTCAATCAAATTCAACAAAAAAAAGAGGTTTTTCTTCAAGGATGGTTCCTTCGATGGAATGAAGGATTTCACTACCTTCGTCGAGAAGAGCATCGAAATCTTCTTCTAAGATTTCGTCGATGGCGTCAATACTGAAACATGTATCATCATTTGAGTAAGAATGTTTCATCGCATAATCGATGTGAAAGATCATTCGTTCAGTCCCAACTCCGATATTGAGTTGCTTGTGTTTAACTCGAATTACTGCATCGGCAGTGTGAAGAAAAGGTCTTCCTAAGATAAGGGGAACTTTACTGTCTTCTTCATTAATAATCGGCAGGTAAGGTAATTTAACCAACTCAATAGCATATTTTAGTTATTCCAAAGGATATTAGAAAGAACGGGTCGTCTGATCTTACTCTCATTTAGTACGGTTAAGAGTTTCAAGAAGATAATATCACGGTTAAAGGAGTATGGCATGTGATTGATGCTAGCACCAAGGTCGGCTAGAGCATTACATGAGAAACTTTTGTTAAAGTTACATGGAATGAGAAAACTTCAAGGGTCTCCGAGTTTTGGTGGAACTTTATTTTATAGCATGGCGGAACTTTCATCGCTCAGAAAAGCAGCTGAAATTTGTCAGGATTTTTGTGTTTGTTATTCATCACGAGTTTCCATGAGAAATTTCCATAACAGGCTGCCCATTTCGGCTAAAACAAGACAAGAGGTACATTGATTCAATCGGCACGAATCATGTCGAGGAATTTTCCATATTGAGCATCCATTTTTTCTTTTTTGAGGCGTTAAGGATATGGGATTTTTTGTTTGTACGGTTTGGGTATCGGTCTTTCTTTGACCGGTTTTGGATTTTTAGGTTTGGGTTGAGGTGTAGGTTCATCATCGCTATTGATCAATGTTGACTCCCACCTTTAAAATATATAATATATAAATATAAAATACTTATATAAATATATAAATATAAGGGGGTAAGAATCAAAAAGTTACAATTATTGAAATCCGGATAAATGATTCCCGGGACTTTCCCCAACAAGAAATGGCAAATGAAAGCCGAGAGTCGTTTGAGACCCGATGCTTGAATGAATAAGAATTATGATTGGGTATTTTCTTAAAACATGAGAAAATAAGGCAAAAACATAAAACACTTAGGGAGACAAATTATACGTAAAAACTCAAAACTGGGATTCCTAAACGGGACCTAAAAACCATAAATTATCAAAAATAAGTCCTAAAATGATCTTTTTGGTTTTTATAAGTCTTAATTAACTATAAAGCTAGGACAAAGAAAACTAGACTAAAAACGAAGGTGATAAGGGCTTAAAAACTCTAAAAACGTGAACGGATACCCATCCCGATCTATAAAAATCAAACTTTGCCATTTAAAGCCCTACTAAAGAACATCTAAATTTTCCAATGTACATAAATGTTTAAAGAAAATTTTCTACAAAAGAATAAAAAAAATAATGACATTTTTAAAATATTTTAATATTAATTAAAAAACGATTTAAATGAAAGTTAAATGTTTAAAAAAATACAATACTATTAATAAAAATCTTAAAAAATTAGCAAAAGTAGCTGAACAATGCATGTCCTAAAGAAAAAATAAACCGGGAAACACCATCTTTATCAAAATAAGGCTTTTCGAATCTGCAAAAAACGCCAAAAAGCTAAAAAGCTAAAACGTCCTATACAAGATAAAGATGTTGCAAAGTTAAACCGAAAAGGACCCCAGAGCAAGTGGTAGAGGAGTGTGTGTGTTGTTCAAAAACGTTTGGTGATAAGGGTGAGGTCCCGGGTTCGAGCCTTGCTCACCTAGGACTTCTCCTAATCCTAAATGTTTTTGTTCTTGCCATTTTTTTATAACTTTTTAAAACACTTAAAAATAAGAAACTTTTGTGAAAACAAAATTTTTGAAACTTAAAAATAAGCACACAAATAAGCACTAAAGGGAGACAGTTTGCTTAAAAGCTTAAAACTAAAAAGAGCTAAATTGTTTGCAATTTTTAGCACAATTATGCAACCATCAAGACAAATAAGCAACAGCAGATAATAAGCTATATCTAATAAGCATCAGAGAACAAAAATAAGCAAAGAAAATAAGCTACAATAAGCTAAGAATGACAGAATAATATTTAAGGTTTAAACACTTAGAATTTTTAAGCTACAATGCAATTAAGCTTAAATAAACCTTACTCTATAGGAAATAAGCTAAATTAAGCTAAAACTATCCTAATGAGCAACACTAAACCTAAAATAAGCAAATGCAATAAGCGGATAAGCTTAAATAAGCTAATGAGCCTTTTGGCCAAAACTGATAAGCAAAAAGGCCAATAGGGACTTTTCTAGCTTAAAAATAAGCTAGCAAAAGGATCTTTATGGCTTAGTGTCTTATCCCACTAAGAAGAATGGCCAAAAAGCTACAATAATCAACAAAGAAAAAGCATTTTGAAATTCAGATAAGCACTTAAAAAGCTTCAAGAAAAAGCTATCTCACCCTGACTCAACACTTAGACAAATTTTTGATAACTTTTGAAATTTAACATACCATACTTTTGAGCATTAAAAATAAGCAAACAAACAGAATCCTTATGACTTTTAACTACAAACAATTAAGTTAGACCTCAAAGATACACAATAATCCAACACTCAAAAAAAGGAGTTTATAATTCATAAAAAGCAACAATAACAAATGAAAAAGCATTTTCTCCAACTTTTTTGAAAACTTAGCAATCTTATGACATATTTTTTGCAAGATCTCCTAAACCAAACAATGCAGCTTCAAAGAATGTTTCTAACCCTCATTAAAGCACCATAATAAACACAAAACCTTTATAAAAGCAACAATAAGCAAAACATAATCAAATAAGCAACTAGAATAAGCTATAACTTAACAGTTTCAAGCAACAACTCCTCAAATCCTTAAAAATAAGTTTTACTACTTCAAAACTTTAACAAACTAAATCTTTGGACTAATTTAAGCTAAGCTAAACTGACTTAAATGTCAAATTGCAATTTTAACCCACTTTGACCCATTTAAGCAGTTAAACCAAACACCCCTTTAAGAACTGTTTTAGCTTTTTAAACTTGAAAACTTGAAATTTTTATGAACAAACCTATTAGACCAGATATCTAACAAGCATAATAAACATTATTAAGCATATTTCAATAACAAATAAGCACTTAAATAAGCTAAAACATATTATGCAAGTAGGTAGGCTATTTAAGACAGATTTTTGAGAAAACTTAAACTAATGATTTCTAAACTACAAGACAAGTATAATAAGCATTAAACATCACAAATAAGCATAATTAAGCAAAAATAAGCAAGAAATATGCAACAATAAGCATTTGAATAGTAAATAGACAAAAACTTAAATGAAAATTACAAACAAATCTCCTTAGCTCAACAGGTAAATAATCAAATCTACAAGCTCAAGCTGTCTAAAGAAAACTAGTAAGGTCTATAACTCTTCCCAAGCTAGCTTTATCATCCAAAAGAAGCTGAGGTGTTTTAAGGGGGTGGGACATCTTTATTATTTTTAGATTTTTATGATTAAGACAGGAAATAAAAGAGATTAAAATAATAAACTAAGGCTTGATTCAAGAATCAAAAAGCTTAGTGAAGCATTTAGGTAAGATCGACAAGCTGCTTCATAGCTTTTTAAAGTTTGACAACTTATATAAAATGATCAAACACAGAAACTTAAAACAAAAACCTCAAAATTTCATTAAAAACTTAAACTTTTACAAAGGAAAGGAAATACAAAATGGTTTAAAACTTGAATAAAAATTACATTAAAAGAGACTAAAAACTTAATAAAAACTCTAAAAACAACCCTCCCAACCACAAGGGTTAAGCCCTCTATTTATAAGCCGGATAGAAGGACCTAGATCCTTGGCTTGGTTTTCTTGTGTGAGAGGAAAAGAAGCTTCAATCTTGGCCCTTTAAATCGTCTAGTGCTTCTTTAAGTCCATCACAACCTTTGATTGTGTCCACGTAATCATTCCCCAATGATTGCCTTGGATCGTCAATGTTTCAGGTGCTATAAACGTCATCCATTGCATCATATAAGCTTCTAGAAGGGAGTTTAAGCGAGTTTAACCTCAGGGTAAGAGTAAATTTAAGGATGGAGGGTGAACAGTAACAATGGGGAGGAGCGGGAAAAGGGGTTGTTTTGTTTGTTTGGTGTAGGGCACAAGTTTGGGTAATTGGAAAAAATGGTCCCTTAAGGTGTATAAGTGTTTTGCAAGTTTAGCCCTTGTGGTTTTTGTTGGTGTTGCACCGTTAGTCCTTAAAGGACTAACATGGGTGTTATAAAAGGATAACGGGAGTGGAGGTGTTAACAAGGTGGTGTTGGGCTATTTGTTTGGGCCGGGTATGGCTTAAAAGGACTTGGACCTTTTAAAAGGCTTAAGGCTTTATATGATATAAGTGGGCTTTCCACAGGCCCACTAGGTGGTACGGGTGGGGCTCACTTTTGGGCAAATTTAGGTTTTTCGAGATTGGTCTTTCGATGCTATGTCCAAATCTACTTATCCCCGGGGTTGACTTGACTTGATTGACTTTGACCTTTTTGGCTTCGACCTTTGACTTAATCTCTTTCACCTTCTCTTTCCGTTCACGTGCTCGATTTTGGTCGTTTTGGCTTTCGATTTTTGTCCTTTTCTTGGATATCCAAGACCCTCTGCAGTAACTACAAATGTAAAACCTACAAATACAAGAATTTTTGGTACGTTTTTAGGTCATTATAAGTCCATTTTAGTGTCAACCATTATGTGTAATTAAACGCATACCAAAAATCCCCCATACTAAGATATTGTGTGTCCTCACGTAATGCTATAAGTAAGCACTTATAAAACTAAGAATCTCGATCCCCCTCGACTAATTACTTCGAAAAGTAGCTAAGGTGTTCGTCAAGAAAATTAAAGAATCATAGCTTAGATAAGCCCCATGTTTTCCACTTTTAAAGATATCACTTATTCCTAAAAAAATTTATTTTCCTATTTTCTCATTTTTTTTAGTAACTAATTATTTTAGACTTTCATTATTTTTAATAACCGTGTAGGGATCATAAAACAAGATGCCTTTCGATCCGAGAATGCCCAAAACGGAAAAATTCATCGTCCCTGAGACATTTTACTAAGCCCCCAAACAAGCTTAAACGAAATCACCCGTTAAAATATCAGTTAAGATGCTAACACTACTTATATTTGCAACTTGTAAACTTTTCACTCCCGACAATTATTATATTTTAGGTGTATGTGCTATTTTGAATTTCAACCATGGATCAACGTTTTTGCAAAATTCTATGCTTCACGTTCCACTCAAGAATAATGAGTTTGAAGGCGAGATCATCTCATGTAGCGACTTTCGTCTCGGCACATCCCAACCTTAGCGACTAAAGACCAGGCTATTGACACCCCACAGAGACTAGTATCAGGACTCACGAACCTTAGGTTTCAAAAACTCTAAGGTTTCCCATATATACATAGCTTAAAAACTTAAAATAGAATAGTCAAGGTGCAAAAGCATATTTAAATTTAACAAAAAGAGATCTATTTATTAATTAAAAAACTAATATTAAACCAACTTGAATGCAGATTGTAACCCTCTTACCTTTTTAGAAGGCTGCAACATCGGTTGTGAGCCGGCAAGATGCAACAAACTTTTATCAGTCTCGGATTTTTATTCTTACTATGGGCTTTCTTTAGAAGGTTGTAACATCGGTTGTGAGCCGGCAAGATGCAGCAAACTTTTATCAGCCCACAGTTTATATTTATTATATTTTTTTTCATTTTTCATTTTTTTTTATATAGAGAAGACTTCTTTTTGAAAAATTCAAGTTTGAACTAAGACAAAATTTTTGCTATACACTACATAAAAATTATTGATTTAAGTTTAATCTCCAAAAATAGCACGTATATTAATCCGGTTAGAAGCTTATGGGAGAAAAAGCCACAAATTACATACATGAGCTCTTAAGATTTCCAACTAATCCTTGTTTAGCATCCAACTCATAATCAACTCTATCATTTTTCGTTCTTCGCCCAATTTCTTTTTTTTTTCCCTGTTTTTTTTGTTGTTTTCTTTCTGCAACGCTTAGTCTAAAAGTTAAGGAACAAGCTAGAGCTCAACACGCTCGATCGAGTCAAAATTTACTCTTATTCTACCCAACAGGAAAGTCAAAATTGTGACAAAACACTTATTTTATTTTTGAAAATTTTAAAAAAATTTCATTTTTTTGAAATTTTAGTGGTAAAAACGGGATTACGTGAAAACAACGGCTGCAGGCACAATCAAATCGATAGATCCCCCCATACTAGAATTAAACATTATCCTCAATGTTTTAAGAAGGGTCTCTACGTAAATCCTAAGCCGTTTATTAAGTATGCACCGCGCGCCCTTAAAGAAAAACATTAGTCGTAAGATTAGGATAATGGATTCCCCAAATGAAGTGAGGATTTTTGAGCTCATATGATCGAAGGACAAAACCACGAGCACGAGAGGCTTCAAAAATCTGGGACAATCCTGGACAATCATAAAAACACAAGCAAACGAGAATGGAAAGAGGCACACCTCTCACAACAAAAAAAACACTTATTCATTACTACATAATATAACTACGGATAAGCATGGGGTGCCTCCCATGAAGCGCTTGTTTAGGGTCACTAAGCTTGACCCAATCCCCGAATTCATTTGTCCTTGGGGAAGGTTTGGAGATCCGGGACAACCATTTATGGTATGTCCCCTCCAAAGTAGTGCTTAATTCGATGACCGTTCACCTTGAAGTTTGGCCTGGAGTTTTGAGATAACTCAACGGTGCCATATGGAAAGACTTAGGTAATGGTGAACGGTCCGGACCAACGGGATTTCAACTTGCCCGAGAACATCTTCAATCTAGAGTTAAAGAGGAGGACTTGATCACCGACGTTGAAAACGCGGTTTTTGATCTTTGAGTCATGGATCCTCTTTGTTTTCTCTTTATAGATCAAAGAGTTCTCATAGGCATGATCACGAAGTTCATTTAGTTCATTTAGTTGAACTTTACGGTGATCACCCGCGGTCTCAAGGTCAAAGTTTGCATGCTTCAAGGCCCAGTAGGCTTTGTGCTCGAGCTCGATCGGTAGATGACATGCATTTCCGTACAAGAGCTTGTATGGAGTACACTCGATGGGTATTTTGTAAGCGGTAAATGTAAACCCCCGTATTTAAGGTCACTACTATTTCTAATCTCATAATTAATTTATAAATTTTAAACAAGTTACTTTTATTTACATTTAGACATTTTATTGAAATCGTCGTTTTAATTAAATTCGAGCTATGCTTAAAACAATTATCCGTCTTGAACCGTACGTAAATTAAACTTTTCAGAAAAGTATTCCGTTTAATGTAGAATTATTTTTATCATATTCGTTTTTACTTCGTGGTTTCGCCTTAACTCTCGTTTTATTTTACGTCGATACCCGTTAGCCTCAAAACTACCTACCTATCTTAAAATTTATACACTAAACACTAAAGTTTATAAAAATTAAACTTTAAACTCATCACCACCACCTCATATGAGGCGTGGCATGATGTGGTGCAAGGACTAAGACACTTGTCTTAGTCCCTTGCATGCATAACTTACACAAAAAGCCAACTAACACTACCATTTCCTCCCATTGTTTACAAAAACCACACACACATCTCCTTTTTCTCTCCCTTTTGCCGAAATTCCATCACCAACATAACACCATTTCCATCAAATTTTTACTAATCAAATAATAACCTACTAGTGAATATGACTACCTAGTATGGTTTCCTATACTTTTTGAAGTGATTAAAGGGTGTTTTCAAGGAAGTTTATATATATTTTGGGGCTGAAGTCATTGAAGATTTTATGGAGTCATTTGGGTCATAATAAAGTGGTGTCAAAAACATTTGGGTAAAGATTCAAGACTTGGTGTAAAGGAGTCATTTGGTTTTGGGTGATAATCATCATTTACATCATTTTTGTTGGGTATAATCTCTACTTATTTTTATTATTCTTGTATTTTCCTTGATTTCATTTATAAATGTAATTGTAAATATGATTAATATGATGATCAAGAGTTATTGGGGTTTTGTGTGTACTAGATTAGGTTAAAAATGGATAAACCTAGCTTAAAAACATTGGTGGAAAATCACTAGAAAAATTCGGGCATAAGAAACGAGAAAGTTTGACATTTTTGATTATGATAAACAACTGATTTGACTTTAATCTAAGTTGTGGACCATCGTTTTATGAGCGTAGTAGACAATTTTGGATCAACACTTGAATTGTAATAATTGCTGAGATTATGGACCGATTTATTAACCAAAATAGTCAATTCTGACCTTGCTGGACAGAACGTATAAAAAGTCATACTTGCACTCTGAGTTGAGTAAAAACTAAAACTAGAGATGTAGATAAACTTACTAGATACTGACCAATTGAATAGTCAACCAATTCATTATGGTTGAAAATGCGTCAAAACGTAAAAGTAAGTTTAACAGCCAAAAATGATAAATTGACTTGTAATAAAAAAAGACTTTAAGTATATGTGACACACTTCAAAATAAAGTATAGAAAATAACTTAATAATCTATAATGTACACTTAAATTATGAAACAAGAAATGTAAAATATTATCAAAGAACATTATTTATTGTTAAAGAGATATAACTAATTATATAAACAATTAAATCTATATTAAACTTTTACGTCTATATTCAAACTAAAAGTTTGTAAAAGCGTTTTTTTTTGAGACGAAAAACCCCGAGGTATAGACCCACTTTTGGAGTTTTATATATTGAACCTACTGACCTTACACTTATATCAACCCCGAAAAACCCCGAAAAATTTATACAATATACACATAAACATAAAAAAGAGTCATAAGACTTTAAATGGGACCATAGACCCAAATACATTAATTATAACTATAATACTTAATTGGGCTTCGCATTTGACCCAACCCACTTAGGCCTAATATTTGGACTAATGGCCTGGTCCATGGCCCAATTAAAATAGACAAATTAACTAATGTACTTAATAAATGGGCCTATGGACTTTTAGGACCTATTAGGTTAAAACTAGTAAAATCTAGCAATTAAAATAACGTAGTAAATTGACATACTATTTTATACTAAGAAAACTTAATGTGAAATAACTTACCCATATGAACTTGATCCTCATAACCACATATTCATTCTGTCTATTTTGTCGTAATTATTAATTTTTTACCGACATAGAAACCTAAAAACCCATACATGTTGTATAGGTTCCGGGTGATTACGTGCCGACGACCAAGTTCGTTTATCGCCGATTTATTTTCTTCCGGCATTATCAAGTGAGTTTATAGCCTCGCCTTTCAACTTTTCAAGTATTTTTCTTAAACCCCGCGAGGGAGATGCATGCTAGTCGTTTATTAAGTATGCTTAAAGATAAACGTTAGTCGATAAGATTAGGATATTAGATTTCCCAAATGAAGCTGAGGATTTGAAGCTCTTGTGATCGAAGGACAAAACCACGAGCACGAGAGGCTTCAAAAATCCAGGACAATCCTGGACAATTACAAAAACACAAGCAAACGAGAAAGGAAAGAGGCACACCTTTCACAACAGAAAACACATATTCATTACTACATAATATAACTATGGATAAAACCTAGGATGCCTCTCACAAAGCGCTTGTTTAGGGTCACTAAGCTTGACCCAATCCTCGAATTCATTTATCCTTAGGGAAGGTTTGGAGATCCGGAACAACTAATTGTGGTATGTCCCCTCCAAAGTAGTGCTTAATTCGATGACCGTTCACCTTGAAATTTGGCCCGGAGTTTTGAGATAACTCAATGGTGCCATATGGAAAGACATGGGCAATGGTGAATGGTCCGGACCAATGGGATTTCAACTTGCCTGAGAACATCTTCAATCGAGAGTTAAAGAGGATGACTTGATCACCGACATTGAAAACGCGGTTTTTGATCTTTGAGTCATGGATCCTCTTTGTTTTCTCTTTATAGATCAAAGAGTTCTCATAGGCATGATCACGAAGTTAATTTAGTTCATTGAGTTGAACTTTATGGTGATCACCCACGGTCTCAAGGTCAAAGTTTGCATGCTTTAAGGCCCAATAGGCTTTATGCTCGAGCTCGATCGGTAGATGACATGCCTTTCCGTACACGAGCTTGTATGGGGTACACCCGATGGGTGTTTTGTAAGCGGTATGAAAGGCCCAAAGTGCATCATCTAGTTTATCCGACCAAGATGCACGGTTCTCACCCACGGTCCTTTCAAGAATTCGTTTCAAGCCACGATTGGATACCTCAACTTGCCTACTTGTTTGTGGGTGATACGCGGTGGAGAGACGGTGAGTAACTCCATATTTAAGCATGACCTTTGCAAACTGGTCATTGTAAAAATGGGTTCCGCGATCACTTATGATAGCACGAGGGGCACCGAATCGGGCGAAGAGAGATTTAAGAAATTTGCAAACAACTAGGGGATCGTTAGTGGGGAGCGCTTTTGCATTAACCCATTTTGACAAATAGTCAACCGCCACGAGTATATATTTGTTCCCTCGTGAAGACGGGAATGGCCCCATGAAATCGATGCCCCACACGTCAAAGATTTTGCAAACTTGGATGGAATTTTGAGGCATTTCATCACGTTGCGAAATTTTTCCTTGACGCTGACAAGTGTCACATCGGGTGACCAAGTCATGGGCATCTCGGTAAATCGTGGGCCAATAAAATCCTGAGTCAAAAACTTTTTTGGCAGTGTAGTTGGCACCGTAATGTCCCCCGGTGGGTCCACTATGGCAAGCTGTGAGGATGTCAACAGCTTCTTGGCCTGCAACACACCGCCAGATCATTTGATCCGCACATATTTTGAACAAATAGGGGTCGTCCTAAAAGTAGTGTTTAACATCCTTGAAAAACTTGTTCTTTTGTTGGGACGACATCCCTTTAACAATGAAATTCCCCGCGTGGTAATTTGCATAATCGGCAAACCACGGGGTACTTGAGTCACCACGAGAAGTCACCATATTAAGTGTCTCGAGAGGAAACTTTTCATTCACCTCTTTTGGGTCGAGCACATTTTCATACGGATTTTCTAATCGGGAAAGATGATCGGCCGCGAGATTCTCGGCTCCTTTTGTGTCAATTACTTTGAATGTGAACTCTTGAAGGAGGAGAACCCACCAGAGCAATCTTGCCTTGGAATCTTTTTTAGCAAAGAGATATTTTAGGGCAGAGTGATCCGTATACACTATGCTTTTGTTCAAGATGAGGTAAGATCAGAATTTTTCGAAAGCATACACTACGGCTAACATTTCTTGTGGTGTAATGCGATTCTGCCTTATTCATTGTTTTACTGGCATGTGATAGGACTAAAAGTGTTTTCATGTCAATTGCCCCTAGAATGCACTATGGCAAAGTCGCTTGCATCGCACATAAGCTCAAAGGGTAGGTCCCAGTTTGGGGTAATCAAGATTGGAGCTTCAGTAAGTTTTTTCTTTAACATTTCAAAAGCTTGAATACATTCATTCGAGAAGATGAACGGAGTATTCTTCTCAAGAAGATGAGTCATCGGTCAGGAAATTTTGGAAAAATCCTTAATGAATCGTCGGTAGAAACCGGCATGACCGAGAAAACTCCGAACACCCTTAAATGGTGGTGGATGATGCTTACTTGAATCACATCGACTTTGGCTTTATCAACCTCAATCCCATTTTTGGAAATCTTATGGCCAAGGACAATGCCTTCCTTAACCATAAAATGACTCTTTTCCCAATTTAGACAAAGATTGGTGTCTTCACACCTTTGAAGCATCTTGTCTACACGAGAGAGGCAATTTTTGAATGAATTCCCAAAGACCAAAAAGTCGTCCATGAAGACTTCCATCGTTTTTTCGATCATATCATGAAAGATAGCCATCATACACCTTTGGAACGTGCCCGGTGCATTGCATAAGCCGAAAGGCATGCGACGGTAGGCGAACGTTCCGTAAGGACACGTGAATGTTGTCTTTTCTTGATCATGAGGGTCGATGGGAATTTGAAAGTAACCCGAGAAACCATCGAGAAAACAATAGTACTCGTTTCCCGCTAATCTCTCAAGCATTTGATCCATAAACGGTAGTGGAAAGTGGTCTTTACGGGTGGCTTCATTTAACTTTTGGTAGTCAATGCATACACGCCAACCCGTAACCAATCGAGTCGGGATCAACTCATTTTCATCATTTTCAACAACGGTAAAGCCACCTTTTTTCGGTACGCAATGTACGGGGCTTACCCAAGGACTATCCGAGATCGGGTAAATTAATCCGGCGTCAAGAAGTTTTTCAACCTCCTTTTTGATGACATCGTGGATCTTTGGATTCACCCGTCTTTGGTGTTGAACCGCCGGTTTGTAGTCCTCTTCCATAAGAATCTTGTGAGTACAAAATTTTGGGTTAATACCCTTGATGTCGGAGAGTTTCCAAGCGATGGCTCGCTTGCGTGACTTCAAAACCATTATGAGAGTGGCTTTTTCCTTGACACTCAAGACTTTTGCAATTATGACGGGCCACTTGTTGTCGCCTTCCAAAAATGCATATTCGAGATGAGGAGGTAAGTCCTTGAGTTCGACCTCGGGAGGTTCATCAATTGAAGATTTAACAGTTTTAGCTTCACAAACTTTAAGTTCTTTTCAAATTTCAGACAAATAATTTCCTTGGTTGGGAGGGGGTAATGATGGATCATCATTGAGAAATGATTCAAGAAGAAGAATATCCCCCTCCGGGTCATAGTAAGAGTCATCAACTTCCGGCGAAGTTGGATCATCTTCAAGAGCGAGGAAAGCATCGACTTCCTCGAGAAAAAAATCACTATCCCCGAAGGGAGTGAGAGTCAAAGAAGAGGTAGAAACGATCGGGTCATAGTAAGGAGTGGGATTGCCACTTGCGATTACATCAGAGAAACCGAGAACTTCTTAAGAATACTCCTCACAATCCATTTCAATGATGTCGATTCGGTTCGCTGTCATATCATCATAATTAGAGGAGTATCTCGAAGTTTGATCGAGATTGAATGTTACGGCTTCTTTTCCAACACGAAGAGTTAATTCTCCTTCGTAAACATCAATCAAAGCACGCCCGGTTTTTAAGAAGGTTCTCCCGAGAATTAGGGGGACTTGGGGATCGGCATCAAAGTCTACGACTACAAAGTCGGCCGGGAATTTAAACTTTCCTATTTTTACGTCGACATCTTCGGCGATACCGATCGGTTGGGTAATCGAACGGTCCGCAAGTTCAAGAGTCATACAAGTAGGAGTGAGCTCCGGAAGAGAAAGCATTTTCCACACGGATAATGGTATGAGATTTATGCTAGCGCCAAGATTGGCCAAGGCTAAGCACTCATCCATTCCGGGAAAATCACACTGTATTAGAAATTTGTCGGGGTCTCCAAGTTTTTCGGGTAACTTGTTGAGGATGACTGCCGAACAATGCTCATTCAAAGGAGTTCTAGCCATTTCACTTAATTTTTCTTTGTTTCCAATTAAGGCTTTAAGAGTCGAGGAAAATTTTGGCATAAGAATCAAAGCATCTGTGAGGCTAATTTCGAAACTCAAGTCTTTAAAGATTTTGTTGAATTTCTCAATTTGGTCGTTAGCTTTTTCACGGCGCCTTTCATCATTACGTCTCGAAGGATACGGAATTGACAATTTCAAGTTAGGCATCGGAGCAACAACGGGCTCAGAATTTGTCATTTGAGGTTAAACTTGGACAACCAGAGGTTGGACGTATTTGGTACTTCCGTTATTAGTAGGAAGCACCGTGTCCTTTTTCACCTCGGTTTCACGTTCTACTACTTTAGGAGGAGAAGAAGTAGTAGTAGGAATCGTGTGTCCTTGATAAGCAACACCGCTTCGGGTGGTAATACCCTTCAAATCTTCCTTCGGGTTAGTAATGGTATTACTAGGAAGTGTCCCTGAACCTGAAGTAGAAGCGGTATTGGAATTCACAAACTTGGTAAGCATGTTCGTTAAATTGGTCATTTGATTTTGCAAGTTTTGATTTTGATTATGCATATTTCTCATCACTGCATCATTAGCTTTGACGTAATTTTGAAAATCATCCTTCGACACACCTTGTGTTTGCGGAGCCGGAGCTTGGTAAGGTGGAGCTTGGTGAACCGGGGGTTGATTAATCGGAGGTCGATAAATTTGGCTTTGGTTGTAATTATTCCCCCGGTTTTGGTTGTAACGGTTTTGGTTATTTCCTTGGTTTTGTTGAACGGGAGGAAAACCGGGAGGTCGAATTTGATTAGCAATCAGGGCTCGATAACCGGTATTTCCTTGATTGAAGTTAGCTGCGGCGGCTTGGGAAACATACTCTTGAATATTGTCACGATAAACGTTGCCATCGGTGGCGGGACAATTTCGGTAAGAATGAGCTCCACCACAAGTAACACAACTTTCCTCGACCGCTTTCACGGGAGCGGGAGCTTGGTTTTGATTTTTCTTATCGAGAAGTAAAGCTTTCACCATATCTTTCAGTTCGGCAACATCGGGAGAAATACCGGGGGTGGAAGAGCTCGCACTCACTTTGGCAACAACCGGTTTGTTACGTGAATTACGAACTTTAGATTTGCTCTCGATGATTCTTAGGCAATCACGGGGCATTTTATCCAAAAAGTTACCACCCGCGGCGGAATTCAACGAATCTTGATCATTAGAGTTCAAAGCATTATAGAAAGTATCGAGTTGATGTAATTCCGAAAATCCATGATGTGGGCATGCACGAAGAAGATCATTGAATCGGTCCCATGCCTCGTAGAAAGTTTCATCAAATCGTTGTTGAAATCTCGTGATTTCATTTCGAAGATTTGTTGTTTTGGAAGGAGGGAAGAATTTGTTGATGAATTTCGAAACAAGATCATCCCATGTTAGAATCGATCGAGGGGGTTCTTTCTCAAGCCAAATCCGGGCGGCACCCTCGAGGGAAAATGGGAAAAGCATAAGCTTTACCGACGTACTCGGGACGTTCGGGAACTTCATCGTAGAAGTGATCTTGTTGAAATAATGGATGTGAGCATGAGGGTCTTCTTTGTCATGTCCGAAGAATTGCTTGTTTTGAACGAGGGTAAGCAAACCGTGCTTAAGCTCAAAGTTGTCCGCGATGATCTCGGGAACAACGATGGCATCCTCGTAAACCTCGATGGGTGCTTCGAGCAATTGAGCCATAGTACGATTATCATCCATCGTAACTACGGGAAGAGCTGTATTTTCAATTGGTTCTTCAAGATTAAATGGTTCAACAAAAGTCGGCGGGACTTGTTGTTGTTGACGGTTAGAATTACGGGATTGAGAACGACTGCGCATGCACTAAAACATAAAAAGAAATTTTACACTAATTTTTTTGGGTTCTTTTTGGTTTATCAACAATGAATTCACAATTTATTTTAATAACGGACAACGAGATAAGACAACTTAAACCTAATAATCAACAAGCTTCTCGGTAACTCTTCGAAAAGAAAAATGCACAAAGGATCGGAGGTGTAACGCCCCGACCCTAAAGGGTAGAAGTATTACAAATATGGTGTGATATCAAAGGCATACATAATCATAACACAAGC
>BQNB010097521.1:0-22342 GCA_026074375.1 Tanacetum coccineum | reverse complement strand
GGCGAATGTGGTAGCTGATGCCCTAAGTAGGAAGGAAAGAGTAAAGCCTAAGAGAGTTAGAGCTATGAATATGACCCTTCAGTTGAGTATCAGGGATAGGATATTGGCGGCTCAGAAGGAGGCTGTAGATGAGTTTGCAGGATTGCAGAAAGGTTTAGATGAAATGATAGAACAGAGAAGTGATGGAACTTTGTACTACCTGGATCGAATATGGGTACCTTTGAAGGGTGAGGTGAGAACCCAAATAATGGATGAAGCCCATAAGTCGAAGTACTCTGTACACCCAGGTGCTGATAAGATGTATTATGATTTGAAAGATAGGTATTGGTGGCCTAAAATGAAAAAGGATATAGCTGAGTATGTTAGTAAGTGTTTGACTTGTCTGAAGGTTAAGGCTGAGCATCAAAGTCCATCTGGCTTGCTCCAACAACCTGAGATTCCTGTATGGAAATAAGTAGGAATAGATATGGATTTTGTGACTAAGTTTCCTAGGACTAGTAGTGGGCATGACACAATCTGGGTCATTGTGGACCAATTGACTAAGTCTTCTCATTTTCTACCTATGCGTGAGGATTATAAGATGGAGAGGTTGGCTAGATTGTTTTTGAATGAGATAGTTGCTAGACATGATGTGTCGATCTCGATTATATCGGATCATGATAGTCGTTTCACATCTAAGGATTTGGCAGTCAATGCAAGAGGCATTAGGAACTCGTTTAGACATGAGTACGGCTTATCACTCTCAGACCGATGGTCAGAGTGAGCGTACTATTCAGACTTTGGAAGACATGCTTAGAGTGTGCGTCCTGGACTTCGAAGGAAGCTGGGATGTTCATCTTCCGTTGGTTGAGTTTTCGTATAACAATAGTTATCATGCTAGTGTGAGATGTGCTCCGTTTGAGGGATTGTATGATAGAAAGTGTCGTTCGCCAATTATGTGGGCTGAGGTTGGAGAAGGTCAGTTGATATGACCTGAGTTAGTGCAAGAGAGTACTGAGAAGATCTTACAGATTAAGGATAGACTTAAGACTGCGCGTGATCGCCAGAAAAGTTATGCGGAAAAGAGGAGGAAGCCTCTAGAGTTTAGTGTAGGTGACTATGTCTTGCTCAAAGTGTCGCCTTGGAAAGGTGTAGTACGCTTTGGGAAGAAAGGGAAGTTAGCAACTAGATTTGTTGGACCTTTTGAGATTATTGAAAAGGTAGGCCATGTGGCCTATCGGTTAGATTTGCCCGAGGAGTTGAACGGTGTTTATGACACGTTCCATATGTCGAACCTTAAGAAGTGTTTGGCTGATCCAATACTGCAAGTGCCTTTGGATGAGATTCGAGTTGATGCTAAGTTGAATTTTGTGGAAGAGCTTATGAAAATTTTGGAAAGAGAGTTTAAGAAGTTGAAGCGTAGTAGGATTGCCATCGTCAAGGTTCGGTGGAATTCAAAACGTGGCCCTGAATTCACGTGGGAACGTGAAGACCAGATGAAATTGAAGTACCCGCATTTGTTTAGTGATGTTAGTAGTTGAATTTCGGGGACGAAATTCTTTAAAGGGGGGTAGAATGTAACCCTTGCCCTTTTTGTGTTCTGAATATTTCATATATAGTCCTTTGACTATTTGACTTTTGTCAGTTTATTCAGATTTTGTACCGTGTTGACGATGATGATTTTTATGAGAATTGTGATGAATTGTGGTTTATTGTGATTAATAATCCCTTTTGGAAGGTATTATTGTGTTATTTGTATTTCGGGTGGTTTGACCCGTGAATTTTAAGAAATGCCAAAAAACAAGTCCGACAATGTCCAGATGAGTTTTGAAAGGGTTTAAAGTGAAAATATGTCGTGTAAATACTCTAGGTTAATGGAAAAGTATTTTTAAGGTGAATAAAAATGCTAATTAACTTTGGGGTAAATTTTACGGTTGAGTTTTATGATTATTTAAGTGATCCCGACACGAAAAGGAAGACCCAAGACCACCTAGGATCCATGGCCGGTCAATAGGGTCAACAAGGGACAACATGGCATTTTTTTAGCAAGCTTGTCTAAAGATGTACACATATATGCTTTCCACTAAGATCATTTCCTCATAATTTCGTTTCATTTCAAAAAAAATAAACACACACTTGTGTGTGTTTGGTCGTCTGCCATTACACCACCATAACCACAACATATTTTTCAACTTTGATCGAGAACGTGATATTCCGGGTTGATACGAGTGTTTGGGTGTTCATTTAAACAACGTTTGGGTTGTCCGGTTCGTGTCGAAATCTACAAATTTAAAGATTTTCTTGTAAGTTTTCAAATTTAAATTTCGTTTGTCCTTTTGAGTTTATTTTGATGCATAGATGTTAGTTGTACAAGTTGATCGTGGTGAAAATCGATTTTTGAAAGCGAAATGAATAAAAAATAGGGTGTTTGGTTCGTGTATTGTAAAAAGGAAAAGAGGGTTTTTGTAGTTTTGTTGTTGTGGTCGTGATGGTTGAATAATATATGATGCTAGAATGCTTATTTTTTATAGTAGCTTGTATAACTTATTCGGGCTTATTTTTAAGCTATTTCTTGGCTTATTTTAGGCTTTTATGCCACGAACCATTCCCAAAATCATTAGGAAAGTGATTTTGATTATTTTTGTGTTATGGCGAATGTTGTGGACTATTTTTGAGGCTTATGGTAGTAATCAAAAGCGATACGTAGCTTATTAGCTTATTCTCAAGCTTAATATACGTATTTTTGAGCTATTGGACTCATGGCCCAATAAGTCTATTTAAGTCACGGCTTAATGGGAGGGCTTATTGTGGTTTGGATTATTTTCTACTTATTGGTATAAGCTTATGTATGTAAATGGACCTTGGTTTTGGACTTAGATTGTATTTTGGACTTATAAATATCTTAATGGACCCTTGTTGGGCCTTAAAGCCCAATAAGCAATATTTAGTCGTTATGAGAGTTTTGTCGGACTTTTAAAAGTGAAAATGTATTTACGAAGTGATATTAAACGATATTTTGGGAAAAACGTTGTAGTAAACATTAAAGATTGAGATTTTAGAATTTTGTCGAAAAGTGTTGAAAATAAGGTTTAAAACCTTGGAAAGCGTTGTATGAGCGTACGGGTCATGTCGAAATTTCATAAAAAGTTTATACTTAGAATTTTTCCTAAAAACATGATTTTTGATTTTTAAATAATAAAATATTATTTAATTATTTTATTTATTTAATAAATTCACTAAAAGACAAAAAATATAATTTTTCTCAAAACTTCCCTAATGTGTTTATTATGAGTAAACGTTTCATTTTCAACCGTATTATGATTATTTTGAAGTGACTAAGGTTTACCAAATAAACTTGTCGATATATATTTATAATTAATAATTATAAATATTTATTTATATTACTTATTTTATTTTATTACTTATCTTTTTTCTCTAAATAGTATATAAAAAAGGGGTAAATTGTTTTTTTTTTGGGGGTATTTCATTTTTTTTCGGGGGGGAAACATTTGGAGATTGATATGATTGTGGAAATATATCATCAACAATCACACCACTAAATTGTCTTGGGTAATTGTACAACGCGTTTAAACTCTATGCATCAAACGTGAAGATTGTTTGGAATTGGATGATTAAATTGGGACATATAAGCAGGACTAGGTGTGTGCGGGCGTCGATGCATTTGCGTGTGTGATTAAGATTTGGTTGCTAAAGACTTGCTTGAGGTGAGTGCTCGTAGCCCCACTTTTTACTGGTTTTTTCGTTGGGGGAAAATGATACTCAAATGTGTTTTGAAATGTTTTGAATTGAACTGTGCGAAATTTTGTTTTGTTTTTGGGACAAGATAAGTTGATTATGATATTATGTGAAGATTATGCATGATTATTGGATCGGGATTGGTAAGCCTACCCGTACTTTACTGTGTATTTTGAGGATCGCCGCTAGGATGCATGATGTTCGAGATCATATGTCTAACGTCTGACGAGCTCTTATGTAGAGGCGCTGCTCCTAATATTAGTGCCTGTATCTCTACTGGCTGGTAGGAGCTCAGCTAACTACATATTGTGGCTTTAGGTATTGCGCTACTCACTGTGATACAATATCTCGCAAGGTATACTTTTATCTCTTGCACCTCACCCCCCCACTTCTCTACCCCCCTTGAAACCACGTAGATAGAGGAGCCAAGATCTCACCCGCCCAACTGCCCGAGACGCCCGCGTCCGCTCTGACTTCGAGTGCCTCTGGTTGCCGTCCCGTTTTCCCTGCATATATCTTCGTTGTCATTATCCATGAACTTTGTCACTGTTGATATTATTGCCACAACCTCTTTTGGAGTTTTTTTTTGGTTTTTTTTAAAGAGAGTCAACTTAAGAGATCACCAAACATTATTGTTGGTCTTTTCGAGTATCATTTTCAGGTGAAGTGAAAAAGGAGTAAGTTGGTGATATTTGATAGCAGGCTTAGAAGTATCCTGTGTGGAATTTCGTTTGAAGTCTTGCTTGCTTGTTGTTTGATTCTAGTATTTGGATGTTTTGGATTAAGTTTGGATTATGGTCCTATGTGTGGGCATATGAATAGTTGTAAGAGATTGTGGATTTTAGTTACGATTTGAGACATCACTCGAGGTTGTTCGAAGTTGATGGTCTTCATAGCACTTGGAGTTTATGCAATGTAGTTTTCTTTATTGTGTATCTTGTGTTATGATTGACCATTATGTTGCATTCTCGAGCTTCCGCCTTTTTCGGGGTGTGACACTTGGTATGTTTGTTTTCATTTAATATTAATTGTGTCATATATTTGCATGTTTAAATCCGTGAATAATTTTTATTATTCTAAATTAGTCCATTGTCGATCAACAATATGAAAATATTGTTGAACTAATACAAATTTGAGCGATTGGCAATATTCTTGAAATATTAAAGGATGTGTCTGCCAAACTGACATGATATTCATAAGATTGCATATCGGACTTCCACAACTAACAATATCACTTTATGGGTCGTCGTCATTAAATAAATCTTGTAAGTGATATTATTTACTAATCCTTAGACTTAAGATGCAAGTAGGTTGCATATGTGGATAATCCTTCTAGTTATAGTTTAAGCTATCCTGAACAAGGTAGCTAATAAGGACTATTTTTAGAAGTGATTGTGAAGCATATGACTGACACGTGCATTAAATATAGAATTTGTTCCTTCAAACTGTTGAAAAATGATGCCACTGGGCCTCTCATTGGATTAATCAGATGTATGTGTGGTCGTACCCAAACCTTATCTAGAAGTGTCTCGATGATTCTTTGCAATCTTGATTAATTACATAAACGAGAAACACAATCATTAAATAATGGAATGACATAGATCTATTGAAGAGGTGTCATTTTATACACTTTTTCGGGGTCATTTAACCCCCTAAAATCATGCAAATATCCCTATTTATTATGCTTAATCGTTTCTGGCATACAGTTCGTGGAGACGGCGTCACAATTCCTTGTGACGACGTCTAAGTGTTCAAGAGACGACGTCAAGATCTTTTGTGAGGACGTCAGAGTAGCTGACATTGAGAAGCCCATAGAAGATTCTGTGGGTTGACGACGTCGCAATTAACAAGCAACATCGTCGCGACTTATTCCCTATATATACAAACCCTGTTTTTTATGTTTTGTGTGGAAAAATCGTGTGTAAATCGTTAGTAAGATTTGGAGCAGACATATAGGTCAGTTTTTAGGGTTTTTAACCCTTGTACTCTCATCATAACTCCATGTTTAATTGAAGTGAAGTTCTTTATCCCTTTTAAGCATTCAATATGTCTATGTGTTGTTTGATTAATTGTTCTTCGCTTTCAATTAACATGTTTGGCTAAATATAATTTGTGTTTGCTTATGATTGCATAAAACTTAGTTGTTTATCTTTTATTGTTACTTCTTGTTAATGATGTGCGCGTTAGGCTTTAGAAAACTAGCTTCTTAATTGCAAAGCGAAGACTTCTAAGGAAACGCGACTAGGTTAGAGGATACCCACGCAATAGTCTTCATACTACCTTGCCATTTGGGTGGATTTCGAGTTAGGTGTTTAATTTATTAGGAAATTTACCCATTCCTTTACTGTGGGTGTAACAGGTGATAAATTGGAGAAGAAAACTAGGGAGTAGTTCATGATTAGATAAACACATTTGTTTAACTATACAAGTTTTCCATCACTTTACTTTTCTTCAATTAGTATAGAATTAAAAGTAGTTAATTAGTTTAATAAAAACTCCCTTCAAAGCCGAGATTTTACTTTCTTTCATAAAATACAAAAAACACAAAAATATTCTTCTTTCAACCTCTAGACCTTAGTAACCATACAATTCGAGCCTACCCAAACTATTCTCCTAAAGAACTGTGATGTACAAATACTTAAAACAAATAAGCAAAAGAAAGTCTAGAGAGAGAAATGAGGTTGTATCCACTTTAGAGAGAGAAGAAGGAAAAATGTATTATGAGAGAAATGAACAACCAACCCTCTCCAAGGTGTGGAGAGGGGTATTTACACCAACACTAGACTGGTCAACATAAGGGTTGTCTTATGTTGACCCGGTTAGCTTGGTAAGTTTCCAAATATTACGCTACGAGTTATTCTATAATATATTGGTTGTGACCGAGTCTCATGGATATGAGTTATATGACTAGCACAAAAACCCTACCACTTAAAAAATTCACCTAAAAAATATGAGGTTCGCCTTTGGATCTTTAGGAATAAAAGAATTCATTTTTAATGCTTATGAGAAGTGTAACTGGTAAGTATATAAATTCTAGAACTTGCTTTAGCGATTCATCCCGAGACTGCTAGTGAGATCGCATTAGTGTGATTAGGATTTGCTAAGTGATAAGAGGCATTAGAATAACCCTTATTTTTAGCCTGCGTTTGTTATAGTTATGATGATCTCATTGGTCATATAACTACCCCCACACCCTTGCTTCGCATTCATCTTTAGTGCAAGATACCTCTAGTACACCCCTCCGAGCCTATCCTTTTTGTGGATCTCGTAATTTTTTGGTGGATTTTGGATTATTAATGAAGAGCATTGTTTACACCCCACTAAAATGTTACACCCAAATCACCTTA
Organism: Tanacetum coccineum; assembly: GCA_026074375.1. Classification (NCBI taxonomy): domain Eukaryota; kingdom Viridiplantae; phylum Streptophyta; class Magnoliopsida; order Asterales; family Asteraceae; genus Tanacetum; species Tanacetum coccineum. The sequence continues at coordinate 15,260 of BQNB010097521.1, read as the reverse complement.
GCCTTCCTTATATGTACTCATTTTTAGTACATTATTGTTATCACATTTGTTAAACCCTAGTTAATTGTTTACTTGAGTACATGGTGCTAAGTCGAGTCATTATTAGCATATACAATTTTGAGACGATTAGGATTCATGGTAGTTTTTCATTATATTAAGAAATAGGGAAGAAAATCAAAATTATTACCCTCGTATGTGCTTAATACACTCCATGTTTATTGATCCTCCTAATTCAAGTCATTAGTTAGTTTATTATTGAGTTGTCATAAAACTCAAGTGTAAGGGTGCAACTATAAGCCCCAAGTCATGTATATTAGTGTTTATGTTCAACAGATGGAAGGGCAAAAGTGTATGAAAAAAGCAAAAAAAATTATGTTAGAAAATACGGGCTGCCATCTTGCTATTGTTTATGTTCAAGAAAGAGTCAAGAAAAGAAAAGAAAGAGTTTGATGTAGAGTTGTGTATATTTGACCTAGTTTCGTCGAGTCTTTGCTTAGCAACGCCTTTTACATGTGTTCTTGTATATAATTAGCTTGCCACAAGTCAAAATTCCCCCAGATATCCCCAGCCGTGTTTCCTTTACCTTACACTAACGTTACATCCTTTTTTTAAAAAAGACCTATTTGATAGAATTCTAGGTGCTTATGCCAAAAGCGGTGGAGGTTTTGTTCCTTTATCAAGCTTTTTGGTAATTATAACTTTAACAGGTAATGAGTGTTATTTTTCGTTTACTTATATTGTTATATTCAATGTTACACCCGAGAGAATGAGAGAATCCAAACACTTATGTGAGGTGCTAGTATATATTTTCCGTGCTTTTAATTACGAGGTCTATCCGGTTGTGCCATAAATTATATTTATTTAGTAGGTTAAATGGCCCCGACTTTGCTATTTACTAGGTAGAAAAACCCATTTGCTTTAGGACAAGCAAATCCCAAGTGTAGGGGTATTTGATGAGGTGTCATTTTATACACATTTTCGAGGTCATTTAACCCGCAAAATCATGCAAATATCCCCATTTATTGTTCTTAATCATTTCTTTTTGTTGTTTTAGCATTTGGAAGGCATTTGGAGGAAATACATGTGACTTCGACTCAATTTAGGAAATAACAGGACAAAATTGCAACTTTACACGAAGATGATCAAGAGATGGCATGCAATTCGTGGAGACGGCATCACAATTCCTTGTGACGACGTCAAAATGTTCAAGAGACGACGTTAAGATCTTTTGTGGCGACGTCAGAGTAGCCGACATAGAGAAGCCCATAGAAGATTCTTCGGGTTGACGACATCGCAATTAACAATCGACGTCGTCGCGACTTATTCCCTATATATACAATTGTGTTGTATTGTTCTTGATTTGAGAATCAAGAACCTTGGGTTTGATTTTGATAAACCTTTTTACAAAAAGCAGAAGTAAATAAATAAATAAAAGATTAGTTATTTTTCCGATTGTCAACTTTCGAAAGCTTGTGGCGGCGTGTTCGATGGCTGACAAAGGTGATTCAAGTTGGGGTTTGCCGCATAATTGAAGAACAAAAAAAATGACACCGATCACGCTAGTTAACTCTAAATCCTTTGCCAAAAAAATTAAAAAAATTAAAACCCTTCACAAAAAAACAATATGCATGCATGTAGGGCTTTGGCTAAAATTTGCATTTTTTTCCTTTTTAAAAAAATGGATAAATGATGACGGATAGGGTTTTGACGGTGAATCTTAACTTATCCCCCGGTTCCTAAAAACAAACACACTCCGATACCAATGGTTTGATCTATAAGAATGCTCCCCTAGTGATAAAAAAAACCAAATTTTCTTGATACGATACATGAAGCAAATACATAATGAAACTTTAATAGATTCAAACCTACAATCGGGCTTGAGTTATATCTATACTCTAATAGTTAAAGATTATGATAATGGATGTTTTCAGATTTATTATCATTTGAGCAGTCTCAAAAATTGACAGTTTTGTATGAGCAACTATATATATTTCTAGAGATGTGAGAACACTTGGCTTTTAAAAGTTTCAAGCCTTTCTTCCTCATGTTATGTCAACTTCATATGCAAAAGATTTAGCATCATCATTTTTTAAATGTATATTAGATTTGAGTTCCACTTATCACGTCTCATTTTTGTCATAAATCATCACGTTGAATCTTGACTTTCCGAAATCAATAGTGGCCGCCAGTGTTGATTCTATACTATTATCGTGTAGGAGCTATCATGTATTGGTTTAATTGAAACACCATCTATTTTCTTCATATGATATTCAGTACATAACGAGCCTTACTATATATGGATCTTGTTTATGTTTATAAAATTTGTGATTCTTAGTATGACATCAAATTTTATGTTTCAGGTTATGTTAGATGCTATGTATCTTGTAAGTAATCATTACGAAAGCTAATCATGAGAATAGAAGGAGAATGAGCTAGACATATTTTACAATCATATTCTAAATTTTTTCATTTTAAAAGGGAGAAATAGAAATAGGAAGGGAGAAATGAATTACAAACACACGACTTTGTTAAATACTCCTTCAAGATGAGTATTTATACTTATTGTTTATCATATTCTATTTTCCTTAACTTAGTCAAACATTGGTCAACTTTACTTAACTTTGACCAACATAGACTTTATTACATAACTACTAATAAAACTATAAACTAAGCTAAGACCAATTCATAATAATAATTAACACTTTTATCGTTTCTAACAATCTCCCCTTACGGGTTGATTATTACAGACGCTTCATCGTCGGTAGAATTGGTCTTCCATTCACAAAAGATTCTCATCTCCTCATTTGCTGTCGTGACTTAGACGCTTGGAAATTTCTCTTTCGTACGCCTTCATTATATCTTGATCTAAATCACTTAACAGTGGTGGTTTCTTCAAAAATCGACTTTCAAACATTCTAAGCTTTACTTCATTCAAAACCTTTTCTAGTGTAGTATCACAGAACTTGACAATCTCCACCAAGTACATGACCCTCTTCTCATCCTGACTGTTTAAGTAAATTAAGCCTGTTTGTGGCTCATCTACTATTGAATACGGTGCATGTTCTTCAATACCAAAGAATGTTAATGTTGGTGCTATTAAGTTTACCTTCATTTGATAACTTTCTATTCCCAACTGAAAATCATGAACCCTCTCCCAAATCACACAACTTCTGATAAACGTTACTAATGAGTTCATTAGCTTGATTTTCCGATTATCAATTTCCTTGCTTCGACAGAGATAATACAAGTCTTCAATATCATTTTTATTTAAGTACTTGAAGTCAGCTTCAAAAAAACTATCTGGCTTATCATTGGCTCTCATCATAGGAATTTGTTCCATAAAATCCAATCCATATGGTTGATAAGTGATAATTTTTACAACTTCTATAATCCTGTGATATGAGTAATGGTCTTTTAGATTTTGTCTGACTTTCTTTTGATTTTGCTTGTATACTCTTTTATGCCATGAATCCTTCCAATGTTGAATTGATAACCGTGCATCTTCAATGAAAGTCTTGAACTCTTTTCGAACCCATCGATTTAAATTTTATTCCAGATCGGATTCTAGAAATTCTTCTGCGTGAATCTTGTGGAGTAACAAAATATACTTCCTTTCCTCGGTATTTCCATACTTCAAAAAGAATAAGTCTTTATTATACAGATACCTCGGGGGTTCATTTGGATTCCTTTGTGGTCCATAGAAAATGAGAGTTTTTGGTATTGTACTTGGGATATCTTATTGTCTACTTTCCTAAACTATCTGATTTTCCATGAAGTTTGTTGAGTGTTCCAAATGATAGGCATATTCTTCAGCATTTCTGGAATGATTACATAAAGAGTCTCTCAATGTAGCCTCTATTCTTGCACGATCAAAGATAGTTGGAACTCGTTTGTCAACATTCTAAAACTCTGCAATCAACTCAGGTGTTTCATCTTCAGGAATCACTTCATCTTCATCAATAACATCCTCTTCTTCCCATGCATCCCATTGTTGTTGTTGTTGACTTTGTTGTTTGGATACATATTTTGTAGATTCTTTGCTTGAATGCTTTGATAAAGAACCTCTTACAAGCTTTGATCTTTTTAACCCCTTACTTCTTTTCACTCTTTTCTCCCCCTCAGGAGGAGCATCATCATCTTGATGTTCATCATGTTATGAGTGAAAATCATCTTCCCTGCAAGAAGTGTTAGAAGGAGAAGACTTTTTAAACTTACATCTCAATGTCTTCCACAATGCAATATCATCAGCTCGATCTTAAAGACTTCTTTTCATCTTCAAATACAATTGATATTGAAGAGTAGCGGATGATTCTATTTTGGTTATTGTGGTTGTGGTTGGATGAACATGAACAACATTGGATTGTACATAATTTTTGAAAAGTTCTTCGATGATTGCTGAAGCATGTGCATTAAATTCCGAAGAAACAAAAGCAGATACTTCTAATCGAAAGGCATCACGATCTTTCAATGATGGTGTTAGCTATACATGGTTTCAGGTTGGCTTCAATTAAATCATTGGTAACATTCTCAGCAATTTATGGAACAACCTCATGTAAAATGTCATCAATCTTGTTATGAGTTTCCCAGAATTTTGCAGTTGTGACACACTTTCTTTCCATATCTTGAAAAATATAACCTTGACGCCTGCACATCCTGCGAAGCACACCGGGAATGATGAAGATATTTAATTTAAAATTCTTTCTTGACTTGTGAATGTTTGGATGTTGTGGTAGTTGGGATTGAAACAATATCCGTCAATTCCCGAGAAGTTTTCTTATCCGAAGATAATATTTTCCTAGGAGAGCTAAGTGGTGTGGGAATTGTTGTCTGCATCTCCTCATTCCTAATCTCCAAACTACCCATATCATCACTATGCTTCTCTAATCTTTCTTTACATCACAATCACAACAAATTATAGATTATTCTTATGACTCCCGGGCTCTATCCTATCCTCAAAGTCATCATCATCCTTCTCAACTATTTGCTTTTGCTTAATTGTTATTTTGAGTGATTTTCTTGGTGAACTTGATTCTCCAGCAGTCTGCTTCCTCTTCTTCTTCTCCATAGGACTAGCAAAAATGGTAGGCGACCTATGGGCTCTAGGTGTATTCCTATTCGTTCCTTGGGTAGAAATAACCGATTGTAGTTGATTCATTAGAATAGCTAACTTCATGAACACCGTCTCATACTCCTTAAAATCATTAGTCTCCCTAATACCTGCTGTTAAGAAAGCATCCAGAATCAGCATCCCTCAAACTGAGACATTCCCTTTTGTATACACACTAACCAATGAAACATCATCCTTGATATAATGATAATCCTCATCAATCCTCATAGGAATGTTAGGGAATTTCTTCATTAGATCAGCAATTATTAATTTGGGTGAAATCGAATGATACTGAATAGCTTTCCTTTTTCTAGAAATTATATTATGTCATAAAATGTAACAACATCTTGCGCCAAAATGGGTAGAGCGGAATAAGAATCCGTGGCGTGTTAACTTCAAGATCAACATGCACAAGATAAAATATAAGAACGACACAAAAAGAGGTCTGTTCAAAATTGATACATTTGGATGTTAATTATAAGACATAATGACAAAAGCATAAAAGACATTTACTTGTTCCTTGTTTAATATTACAAAAGACAACAATGACATTTTCCCAAAATATAGATGCACTTAAATCTTTACGTGTGAGCAATCCAAAATGTGTAATCCAATGACATCCTTGTCACCTCTGCCTATTGACACTCCTGAAAACATTGGCTTAAAACGAAAACAAAAATGTTGGTGAATTTCATAGGTTTATGTATTAAAATTATCAGGACCGCAAGACCTTCCGCTGAGTAACAGAACATATTCCAACAATCACAAAAACCAGATTACTGTGCACTAAGAGCTCAGGACATCTGAAGCCCAACCTATATTTGCTAGTTTTAGCAGTTTTTTTGCCCGTACAGATGTTGAAACCCGCAACAACAAAGTTCCGACATGTCAACGTTTCATCCCTGTGATAGCAGATCACCCAAACGGGTAGGTTAATCCCAATAGATCTATTTATAAACATACCCGCACACATAATGCAATTAACAACTACAATCTATGCAATTGACAGCCTTCATGAATATGGGCACAGGAGGGTATCGCTACGTTAGGCAAACTCATATGCAATATACTTAAATCACTTGCGTCCAATTATAAAAACAAAGCATGTTTTCACCCGCCAATAATAGTAAAGTCAGTAAAATTAAAAAGTAGGGGCTAGTGAACTCAACTCACCTTAGAGTACAGATAGCCAAATAATCACAGATAAAACGTCACGGCAAACTTTTGGAGATGCAACCTAATCCAATATAGGTCGTATAAGTACTGAGTACTTTAATTAATAACATTATATAATCCTATAGTTGTTACATCATACTATCGTTCGGGCTATCATAATTAAAGAGGTCATGACATGACGTACGAGGAGTTAGGACACTTTAAATCGTAAATCCAACAACTCGTCGATACGCCATCCGAAGAGGCCTCATTATGAAACTCCCTAGTATTATAACACTTGAAAACCGACTCAAAATCTATATTAGCATAATCACCGACCTAAAACGATTTAGTTGAAAATAAAATTTTATAAAGTGAAAACGTTTTATAAATATACTTTTCGTAAAAATTACCTAATTTGGGATCATTTTAAGTCCGTTGCTCGCGTTTCTTTACGTCCAAGTCTCGAAGTAAGACGAGTGATCAAAATATATACATATCATGTTTTTTGATATTCTGCGATGAATATGATATCTACTTTTTCAACTGACAGCTTCGTTGTCGTTTTTTGGGTTTTTAATTGCAAAATTACGTAATCGTTATAAAACATTATCCCGTTTTTAATCTCGATTTAGAGTCTCCTTCGAGTACGTCTTTGTTATTAAAAGATGTATTATATTTTATAAAGTTGGGTCCACTGATGAATAGTACTTTTACTGTTCATAGTTTATAAAATTACTTTTTAAACCTTATTTATCCGTAAACTTCGTATTTAATTCGTTTATAGTTCCGTTTGTTAGCAGGAGTTCTTTCGAGTACGACCTCGTACTAAAAAGATATATCATATTTTATATGTTTTTAAAATAATAATAGTTTCTGTAATTGAATATAAATTTATAAAAATAGTTTTATAAAAGTATTAATCGTCGTAAACTCGTATTAACGTAATCCTTTTTCGGTTATAATTCGATTTTTATCGAGTTTCGTATCATTTTGGAACCGTCACAGACGTTTATGATTTATATTATGTCAAACCCACTATATGAAAATTTCGGATTAAAAAACACCCCTAAGTATTCATGTGATATCTTTATAAAAAACCTAATTTTATGTATTAATTTTAATTTAAGTGTTTACTTTAAAAACTCTTAATAGCTATTTTTTAACTTATGTGATACTTATAATAATGTCCAAGGTCATCCATAGTCCTTTTAAAGTCATTGTAACAAGTTTAACAATTTTAGTTTTATTACTTTCACAAGTGAATAATTAAGTAACCTACCTTTATAAACCATAATATGCCTAAACATGTTTATAACTTAAACATATTTTAACATTACTATTATAATCCATTTTCCATGATATATATGACAATATTACCAAGATAAAAAGGTGTCATAAAAATCATAAACTATAAGTAATAACTCATTTTACATATTAAAATGTCCTTAGTGGTGATATATAGCCATAATTAACTATAAAACACATAAAATCATAATAAATAAAATTATGAAGAAATTAGGTAAGACCTTAGAGATGATGTAGAGATCCTAAATGAATGCTATAACCCGATTATAGATTCAAAACCAAACTTACAAGCTTATAAACCCAAGAATAGGTTGAAAACCCCCAATCTTCCCGATCTTCAATGATGGTGTTAGCTATACATGGTTTCCGGTTGGCTTCAATTAAATCATTGGTAACATTCTCAGCAATTTATAGAACAACCTCATGTAAAATGTCATCAATCTTGTTATGAGTTTCCCACAGTTTTGCAGTTGTGACACACTTTCTTTCTATGTCTTGAATCATATAACCTTGACACCTGAACATCATGCGAAGCGCACCTGAAAGATGAGAGTATTTACTGGAAATTCTTTTCTTGACTTGTAAATGTTTGGATGTTGTGGTAGTTGGGATTGAAACAGTATCCGTCAATTCATGATAGTTTTTTCTTATTTTTTACGAAGATAAGATTTTCCTAGGGGAATAAGTGGTATGGGAAGTATTGTCTGTGCCTCCTCATTCCTAATCTCCAAACTACCCATATCGTCATTGTTCTTCTCTTCTGCTTTATCATCATCATCGTCAACAAATTTTGGATTATCCTTATGACTCCCGGGATCTATCCTATCCTCAGAGTCATCATCATCCTTCTAAACTATTTGCTTTTGCGTTATTGTTATTTTGAGTGACTTCCTTGGTGAACTAGAAACTCCAGCAGTCTGCTTCCTCTTTTTCATGTTTGAAAGATCAGCTGAAACGGTGGGTGACCTATGGGCTCTAGGTGTATTCCTATTCGTTCCTTGGGTAGAAACAACCGGTTGCAGTTGATTCATTGGAACAACTACCTTCATGAACACAGTCTCATACTCTATAAAATCATCAGTCTCCCTAATCTCTGCTGTTAAGAAAGCATCCGGAATCAGCATCTCTCAAACTAAGACATTTATCGTTATATACACACTAACCAATGGAACATCATCCTTGATAAAATGATAATCCTCTTCAATCCTCTTAGGAATGTTAGTGAATTTCTTCATCAGATCAACAATTATCAATTTGGTGAATCAAGGATACTAGATAGCTTCCTTTTTCTAAAACATATTATTCATAAAATCCCACCAGAGAAGAGCAGCATAATCAACATGTGTTTGGTTGATTACAGCATGAAACAACTAAAGAATGTTGATTATGGTCTGATCATGGACAAATGTTCTTGTTGTTAAGCAGTAGTTGAATACTTTGAACATAGTCTGCCATGGTTGAGCCAGATTCTTTGTAAAGAAAGCACTAACTTTGTCGACAACACCTTGATAACCAACTCTATTCATGAATGCTTCAATAGTGTGGATGTTGGCCGGAGTGACAAAATGGATTTTCAAGAGTTTCCACTGGTAATTGTAGAGTATTTCAGAACATATCCACAGTATATACGAATTGCTCAGTATCCAACAAGAATTTGATCGTGTCCTCAGTATCTTGCTCACCGTCCTCCAGAATTGTTGTAGGTACACAACAGGGACATCGGCAGTTGCAGTTAATGCATGACTAAGACAATGATCAAGTAATATCAGCCCAACTACCTTGCATTCAGGAGAGCAAGGAATACTTTGTAACACCGTATAATTGTTGCATTTACCGATTGGGTTGTATTAAGGAACAAGTTGAGCTGCTAGAAACACGTGTTGAGCCATGTGGAATACTGTATGATGACATGAAATGATTAGTGAAATGAGATATAGTTTGAAACTTTGCACATATTTGACATGTTTTGTCTCTTTCCACTTTGTCTGTTTTATATGCTCTAGCATTTCGTTTTGAGCATAGTCTTATCATTTTCTTTCTCATGTACCTATTTGTTGGGAATTATACTTTGAGTTGATTATGACAAAACATATTAAAGATGGAGGACCTACAAGACAAAGCTGGAATAAATCTTACGTTTTCTAGCACAAGGAATCGATTAAACGATTTGGATAACAATTTCTTTGATACGAAAGCTCAAAATGGCAGAGAATATATGAAACCTTGAAATTACAAAAGTAATTAGGTTTCATACGTAACCATCTATTTATATCTCCGAAAATGATTTTGACATTTTGTCAGTTTTAGTCCCTCAAGTTTCTTACGTAAAGCCTTTTAAACCCTACGAAAGTTACTTTGAATTTTGACAGTTTTGTCCTTGAAGTTCTCTTACGGTAAGCCTTTTAGACCATACGAAACTACTTTTAAATTTGTCATGTTTAGTCCCTTGAGATCCTTTCGTACACAAATACCACCTATACAAAAGTCATTTTGCCATTTTCCACCTTTATCTTTAAAAACTTGACTTTCGTATTCCCTTTTTTTCAAACTTTTCATAACTCCCCCTTGGAGTTAGACCACTTTTTCAAAAATAACCCTTTTGATTTAATTTTTCCAGTTAAGTTTCTGTTTTTACTAAAGAAATTTCATAACTCCCCCTCGAACAATTATCCACTTTTGAAATCTCCTTTTTATAAAAATTTGTTCGAAATGAAGTTATTTTTGCCTTTGAGCACACAGTCTTATTTTCTGATGATGATTTGTCCTGAAAAATGTTATAACTCCCCCTCAATAAGATATCTAATTAAAGAACTTATCGAGCGTTAGTTAATTTTGCAGTTTTGAACATTCTTGTTTGAGAAGATTTTGAAAAAATCAAGAATTTCATAACTCCCCCTCGAATAAATGTCTAATTAAAGAACTCATTCAAGAGATTGTTAATTCTTGCAATTTTGCACACTTGAAAATTTCAAAACTTAATGATTAATGAAGAAATCTTTTGTTTTTGAATGGATTTTGAATACAAAACACATATTTTTACAGTGAAAGATCATTTTAGAATGATTTACTCCCCCTCAGTTCATGATACAAGAATTTACATTTAAAGAACCATTTTTGAGCAATGAAGTATCATGAGACCAATTTAAACGGAGAAGATATGTGTTTGAATCCTTATTTGAGAAATGAAGTATCATGAGACTGATTTAAACGGAGAAAATATGTGTTTGAATCATTAAATGAATTTTTTTTAGAAAAACAAAAAAATCTTTTTGAATTTTTGAATTTTGAAATGTATTTACAAAAGCTATTGATGTATGATCTTAGTTTCAAGAAGATAACTTTGTGAGACGTTTCAACTGAAGTGGAGTCATACATCGCATACCAATCTTGTGAACTAAAAACTCAAACCTTTCTTTTGGAAGGGCTTTTATAAATAGATCAGCAAGCTGGTATTCCGTCCCGACAAAGTATAATTTAATTGTACCTTTCTCAACATGCTCCTTGATAAAATGATAACGGATGTTAATGTGCTTTGTTCTTGAATGTTGTACCGGATTGCAAGATATGGCAATCGCACTTTTTGAATCACAGTATATCGGAATCTTGTTGAATCGAAATCCATAGTCCAGCAGTTGTGTTCTCATCCAGATGACTTGAGCATAACATGTAGACAAGGATACGTACTCAGCTTTCGCAGATGACATAGTTGTACAATCTTGATTTTCGGACGACCAGCTGACTAACTTATCTCCCAGAAATTGAATGCATCTGGATGTGCTTTTGCAATCATCATTACACCCTACATGGTCTGCATCTGCATAGGCAATTAGCTCAAATCTAGAATCCTTCGAGTACCATAGACCCATGTTAATGGTTTGTCTAAGATATTAAAAGATCCTTTTGACCTCTTTGAGGTGTTTATCAGTCAGGTATGCCTGATAACGCGCACATACAAACGTCGCATAGGCAATGTCTGGTCGACTAGCAGTTAAATACATGAGTCCCCCAATCATACTATGATACTTAGTTTGGTCTACTGGGGTACCCTGTAAATCTGCATCAAGTTTAGTAGTAGCCATTGGTGTACTTATGGTATCACATTTTTCCATCCCATGTTTCTTTAGAATATCCATGGTATATTATGATTGACCTATAAAGATACCCCGGCGTGATTGGTGAACCTGAAGTCCAAGAAAGAACTTCATTTCACTGATCATTGACATTTCAAAATTATCTTTCATAAGCTTTTTAATTTCTTTCCACAAAAACTAGTTTAGTTGACCCAAAAATTATATCATCAACATAGATTTGAACTAACAAAATGTCATCCCCGTGTCTCCTTGTGAACAACGTCGAATCAACAATACCTTTTGTAAAATGGTGTTCGATTAGAAACGAAGAAATCTTGTCATACCAGGCTTGTGGGGCTTGTTTGAGACCATACAAAGCTTTCTTAAGACGATAAACGTGGTTAGGAAACTCTGGATCTACGAAACCATCTGGTTGGCGAACAAAAACTTCCTATTTTAGTGGTCCGTTCAAGAATGTTGTTTTAACATCCATTTGAAAAATAGGAAAGTTCTTGTATGCCGCATAAGCCACAAAGATTCTAACAGCTTCGAGTCTTGCAACCGGTGCAAATGACTCCTAGAAATCTATGCCCTCTTCTTGACGGTATCCTTTGGCAACCATATGAGACTTGTTCCAAATAACTGTGTTTTCAACATCTGATTTATTTTTCTAAATCCATTTTACTACAATTATGTTTCTGCCAACAGGACATTCAACAAGCTCCCAAACATCAAGGCGTTTAAACTGATTTAGCACATCTTGCATAGATTCAATCCAGCTGTGATCAAGCATAGCTTCCTTGATATTCTTTGGTTTGATTGTACTGATAGTAAGTGCATACATGCAAAGTTTTGTATCAGTTTTTAGTCTTTTCCTTGTCATTGTCGGCTTTGAGGGATCACCAATCACTTGTTCTATTGGATGATTCTTAGTCCATCTATTAGTTGAGCGATGTTGTTGGTGAAATTGATGCATATTTAATGGATCTTGATATGTTGAAGATGACTCAGCAACTTCGAATTCAGGAGTTTGTGGTGCATTATGAAACATGTTTCCCTTAAAATTTGCAACATCTTCTTGAACACATTCATCAGCAACTTCATTCATGACTGGAAAGTTTGGTACGGTAGAAACTTGTTCATCTGACGAAGATACAACTAGAGGAGCATCATCTTGATCAACAACAATTGATGAGGATGAAGAAGTATGATCATTATCAGTAGTATTTGCAGCGGAATCATCAGACACTTCTTGTGAACTCATCTCATAGTATTCTTCGTACAAAGGACCAAACAAATTATGCAAGTCAGATTTTGAAGGTATTGATTATGAATCTTGTGATGAGTTATTGAAATTCATACAGTTCATTCTGGGTTCTAAATTGTTGCATTCAGAAGCCATAGCCGTGAGTTCATCAAACTTGACATGGATTGTTTCCATTATCTTCTGAGTTCTGCGATTGTAAATACGAAATCCTCGTGATGACTTAGAATAACCAATAAAGATACCAATGTCAGCCTTTGGTTTCATCTTCCCAGGATCATCACGATCATTTGTTGGATAACAAAGAGATCCAAACACATAAAAGTATTGAATATTGGGTTTTCTGCCATGAATCAGCTCATAAGGAGTTTTATTGTGCCGAGTGTGTACAATAGAGCGATTCTGGGTAAAGCAAGCAGTAGCAATAGCCTCGGCCCATAGAAATTTTGGTGTTTTAGAAAAGATAAACATTGTTCGAGCGGCCTCTACGAGTTTATGATTACGTCGTTCAATAACACCATTTTGTTAAGGCGTTCGAGCGATTGAAGTTTTATGAACAATGCCTAACTTTGCATAAAAAGATCGTAATTTCTCATTTTTAAATTCGGTTCTGTTATCAGTTCTAATAGTCAGAATCTGAGCCTTTAAATTCCTTTGAACTTGATTAACAAAATCGATAATCATATCTGGAGCCTTATCTTTGGTGCGAAGAAAGTATTCCCAGGTGTACCGAGAATAATCATCAACGATCATGAGAATATATTTCTTTCCATTGATACTTTCAACCCGCATTGGCCCACACAAATCCATGTAAAGTAATTCAAGTTTGGATTCGGTGCTTGGAACCAACTTTGGTAGAAGTGAAGCTTTCTTGCTTTTACCATGTTCACAAGCTAAACATAAGTGATCTTTGGTGTACTTTAATTTCGGTAGCCCATCAACTAAATCATTTGAAGTGAGTTGGTTAATGGTGCCAAAGTTTAAATGAGATAGGGGACGGTGCCATAACCAAGATTTTGTTGATGTGGCTCTGGACATTAAACACACTGGAGAAGAAGCCGCCATCTCGAAAATAGAGATAGTATAGAGATTCAAATCTCGAGAACCCGTAAGCAAATCATCTCCCTCTAAGTTTTAAACATAACACGTGTTTGAACGAAAGGCTACTTCTAAATCTCCGTCACAAAACTGTCCAACCGAAAATAGATTGTGCCCAAGGCCTTCAACGTAATAAACATGACAAATTGTGAGATTGACTTGAACATAATCTCCATAGCCTGTGATTGCAGTGAAATGATCATTCCCAAAGCGGACTGTTCCTATGAATTTCTCAATGAAATTTCTTAGCAGTTGAAGATTGCCAGTCATATGCTTTGAGCATCCGCTATCAACAATCCACAGAACAAGCTGGATCACCTGCATTACATGAAACAAATGCAGATGGAAGAGTGGACAGTTTAACTACCCACTTTAGAGTAGTAACTGGTGTACGAGTCTTAGATCTAACACTAGTTTTACTCTTTGTAACACTTGATGGTGTTTGAACAGATTTGCTTTTGGGTGTCCAATTAAAACCGTGTTGATATTCAAACTACTTTTTGCTTGTCGCAATTTTGTAGTTCATGTAACTGCTTAGTGTCCTTGTTGTTCTAGAATCAGAAGATGTTGTTAATGCAGTAGAGACCTTACTTGTTGCTGTTGGGGTTTTAGCAACACTTAACCTAGATTTAGTAACTATAGAAGTAGCTCCTAGATTTGTAGATTTAGCTGCTAAGGGGGATGTAAATAAGGCTCTCTTAACACTAGACTTCCTAGATAAGGAAGGACGAGCAACACACTTTTCATGAGAATTCAAAAACACATCATTACCATAAGAAATACACACAATATTCGAACCGTCTTTGACAACATTTACACATGCTTTTACAGTCTTAGAATTGGATATACATGCATTTGTTTGACAAACATTCGAAGTCTTTGTGTTACTTTTATTAGAATCTAAACAAGCACTATCCAATGTCTTCCACACATATGTAGAGGAGCTCTTAGTGTTCTTCAAGATACTATTCTTTGATTTAATGTCCTTAGACGTTGATCTTCTAAAACTATGTGAACTTTCTACACCTGTGAAATTCAAAACATTTGTATTAGCCTTAGAACCTAGTGTTTTCATGTCTTGCTTGTTTATTTTATACATGCCTCTTGTAATTACATTCTTATTGTGTTTTTGACCTTGCTCTTGTTTGGGTGTAGACTATGAAGTGACTAGTTTTGACCTATCTGAGTTAATGATGTTCTTGGGGATAATCCGTGCCTATGGTGATTTATGCAATTGTTTTGTCTCCAAGATGAAGAA
>BQNB010097520.1:0-19184 GCA_026074375.1 Tanacetum coccineum | reverse complement strand
CTCCAAATCATATGTAACTTGTATGTCTCATCTCCATATTGAACAAACAATGCCAATGAATTAATCAATAACACTAAAACCACATACATGGCAAAATCTATCACTTAAATATGCCCGCCGTCACTATACAGTGGATCAAGTATTCAATCATGTCTTTTATGTACTGCTCCATGGCCATTCCAGTTTGAGCAAACACCCGTTCTATGTAAACAGCGTATCATAAATAAGAGAACATCTTACATGTTTAGAATAAATTATCTTAATGCATGCAAAGAAAAAACACAGATTAAAGAAGAAACCCGAAGTTACAAAACCTTAAGCAATTTCAAATTACTGTTGGTAAGCTAATTTCAGCCTAAATAGCAGCTTCATAATTGTTTGTGATGATAACTATTACTATTACTAATACATAAAAGGAATGAAAAAATTATGGGCATTTTGGATAAAATCCATCATAATTTTTAGTGCTTAGAATTACCAAAATAACCACGCTCTAGGATGGTGAGTAAGCCATCTTCCTTAAAGCATTATTAGAAATAATTTTTTAATAATTTTTATATGTATAATATGGATGAAACTGCACCTTTCCATGACATACAACAAAGAACACTGCACCTTTACTTGAGGTGTCAGTTAATTTGGTCATGTAGTCCTGCTCAAATGTGAAAACCTTTGCACAAAAAAAGAGTTGCTGATTAAAACTGAAAAAGTTACTCACTTCAATTGCCTCGAGAAAAAGCGAAGTTTGTCTAGGTTCCACAACATGTAGCTTGTGTTGGAAAATCCTTTTCCATATGGTACTGGAGGTTGTTGAAATTCTACCCAGTCATCTCTTATTCAGTTTCTTAATATTCACCATAAGTCAAACAACTCTCGATTGAAATGTTTGTTGGTTGGTTTGTTTATGTTGACACATTTTGACCCAATCTAAATAATGTACAGTTAAAATAATTTTGAAATATTACGTGTTCAACCCATTAGAGACGAAAATGACCCTAATTGACCCAATCTAAGTAAATGAGTCAATATTGCTACGTTTATATAAAAACAGAGGATAAAAATAAGAATTTACCAACATATCTTTACCCGTAGTTCAAGAATTAAGCATGTACTTCGATACAGATGTCCCTTGAACATTAAGCATGAACTTATTGACATATTTGGTTCCAGCCCATTTATACAACGGGTTCCATTATTACTACCCTTGGTAAACCCTAAACAACTACAATCATTCCAGCATCTTACCATATAATCACTGACGATACGCTTGATCAACCACCAACCTCATTAATAACAATCAAAAACATTCTCCCGGGGCATAGGTTTTCCCCTTCCCCCCCGCCCCCGTTTCTTTCTGAATAAGCACCTACCCCCAAGCAAGGCACATTAAGTGTATAATAAACCCAACCAGTGTAATATGATTTCCATGGACGACTCGTGTTTGAGATCCCTGTTTATATAATTCGAAACTGTTCCACAAGAAATCAATTAGCAAACCATTTTTACATAAAAGTTAGCTTATTTTAATCTCACAAATTAAGTAAGTTACTTACAGCATGTAATCATTCCCAAACACCCCAATAAATGCTTAATATCACCCAACTAAGGCCATTGAAATCAAAATGCTTACGACTTGAAGTTTCATCGTTTCCATCATGAGCATTTAAGTCTAGTTTCTGTCCATGAATAAGCAAACTTAAGTTCACTCGCTTAACCAAACCGTATTTCTGTTTTGTTTTGATCAATTAAAAATGATGTCTTGTCCCTTATAACCATAAATCTATTCCTAGGAGTAGCTTCTGCTCCTGAGGTCCTCCCATGCTTCCTGGAAACATCACTTTCCGCACCATACGTTTTTTGGCTCACCTGTCCAACTTTTTTTTGAATAAAAGTGTCAACCCAGTCAACTCTATATTCATTTCTTAATATACACCAAAAGTCAAACACAACTCTCGATTGAAATGTTTGTTGGATGGGTTTGTTTTATGTTGACAGACATTTTTGACCCAATCATAAATATGTGTACAGTTAAAATAATTTTTGAAATATTGCGTGTCTCGACCATTAGAGATGAAAATGACCCCAATTGACCCAATCTAAGTAAATGAGTCAATATTGCTTACGATTATAATAAAAAAATAGAGGATAAGTAATAAGAATTTACCAACATATCTTTAACCCCAGATGTTCCAAGAATTAAGCATGTTACTTTGATACAATGTACCCTTGAACATTGAGCGAAACTTATTTGACCGATTTGTTCCAGTCCATTTATACACGGTTCCATTTATAACTTACCCATGGTTAAACCCTAAACAGCTATCAATCATTCTAGCATCTCACCAATAATCACTGACGATACGCTTGCATTATCATAAACTAAAAATTTTAGGCATACCCTAAATAAAAACCCCGATTCAGTTATCGAAACATATAACATCATCACCTACTCCGGACAGAGTGCAAATATACAACATGCAACCAACTTAAAACCACTTAGGTACCTCCCTATTTTAATCCACATATAAAAGGACATATAAACCAAGTTTTGGAAATATACAGAAAATAACTTATGGGAATGTGGTATTGTGGTCATTATATTTTAAATCAAAAGCAAAAGTGGCACCATTGGATGCTTTTTTCCCTGAACCTAACACAAGTAATCAGTTCATCTGATCTGTCTTACCATCAGGTGGGCGATGTTGTTTGGCTTTTTGAATTTGCTAATCGAGCCATTGCAACATGGCTTTATGAGTTGTTTGTTAATTAAGGTGGTTTTCAATACATCTCTTTTAGCTAATAATTTGAATGACATGTCACTATCCTGTTAAGAAATATGAGTACGGAGATGGTAATTTAAATGTCACGGCATCAAATTTTTATAGATGTATTATTTCAGCTATTTGTCTTTCCGGTTCCAGCTCATAGGTGTCTTGTTTTTAATCTAATGAAAACTGATTGATGGTAAGTTAAGTTGGATATACTTGAAAGCCAGGTTACAGAAACATCGCAAGCAATACTGAATACCATTGATTATAATTAGATTGATATGAGTTAAGTTTATAAATAGTTTTTTTACTTAGGATTAAAATGGGATATGGGCTCGATACTTTGACCTGATCATGCCAATGAAAAATTATATGTGATCACCAATGAAAAATTATGATGGGTGGATTCATAATTAAAGGGCTGAAATATGAAGTATTAAAAAATTCATTTTTCCATATGAACAGTTTGGATATAAAAACTACTGAAAGATAGACGTCATACAAATTCAAAAATTGCTATGCAAAATATCCAATTTATACCCGTAAAATATACAGGTGTAGAATTAACATACGTCATTGAGGATGATAGGGAGACGTCTATTCTAAAGACCCGTTTCTTTATCAAATAAAGATTCTGCAAGATAAACATACTTGGCATAAAAGGCAGCAATGGCAGTATTTGATTCATCTTGTAGCATTTGATTATGCAAATTAAACTAATGAAAGCATGAAGAGTACTTGACCAGACACTTTTGCTGGATTCTTTATATGTTTATAATTTTGACTCAAGTTATTTATTCCCCATTTGAAAGTGAAATTTGAAAAGAAAGACGAATAAAGACTGTCATTAGGCACATACTAACATAAAAACCAAAACTTTTTTAAGGAAAAAAATGCAGGCATCATTTATGACTTAAGTCGCATGTAGCGGATTCAAACCTTGCTCGCATATGTTCTCTTGTTTTTAAGCATTGGGATTGGACATCGAATGGTGCGTGCTGTGACAAAGGGACCCGTATCATTGTAGGTTGGAATCATAATGATGTTGATGTTGTGGTCATTACTCAGGATGCCCAAGCGATTCACACTCGTATCTGGTTAAAGGCTAAAAGAAAGGAGGTTTTTTGTTCGTTTATCTATGCTCATAATAGATACACCCAACGTCACTCTCTTTGGAGGAATCTGAGTATGCATAAATTGTATATTCGAGATCGTCCTTGGTGTCTTTTGGGTGACTTTAATGCCACTTTATTTTTGGAGGATTCAACGGCTAGTGGTGCTAATATAGATATCTCCATGCGTGAGTTTCGGGACTGTGTTGAGGAGATTGAGGTTATGGCCGTGCATCGGACGGGCCTCCAATTTACTTGGAACCAGAAACCGAAAGGAGCTAATGGTATCTTGAAAAAGCTTGATCGGATTATGGCGAATATGGCGTTTAATGATCAGTTTGTTGGAGCGCATGCTATCTTTAGACCGTACCGGGTTTCTGACCACTCGCCTTTTGTGCTTTATCTTCCCACCTTGTGCAAGGTAAATCCAAAACCTTTCAAGTTCTTTAATGTAGTAGCTCGTCATGAGAGGTTCATGGAGGTTGTCAAAGAGGTTTGGGAGCACCAGATTAGCGGATTTCATATGTCAGTGTGGTTAAAAAGCTTAAAAATCTGAAAAAACCTATCCGAAAGCTTTTATATGAAAAAGGCAATTTACATGCTAATGTTATTCGCCTTCGCACTAAATTGGATTCGATTAAGACATTACTCGATGCAGATCCTTTTAATGCTAGTCTACGAGAGGCTGAGGCGGCTTGTGTTGTTGAGTTCAATCAAGCGGCTATTATGGAGGAACGGTTCCTTAAACAGAAGGCCAAGATTAATTGGCTTAAAGAGGGTAATGCTAATTCAGCCTACTTTCACAAAACGGTTAAGAGCCGTGTTAGTAGAAGTAGAATTGATGTTGTCACAAATGCGGAAGGGGTGGTGTTTGCTAATGATGCTGTTCCGGACGTATTTGTATCTCATTATGAGGCGTTTCTTGGGCTTGCTGGTGAGACGCATGGATTTAATACCACTAACCTTTTTAAAACATGTCTTAATGAGCAGGTTGCCACGGATATGATACGTAATGTTACTACTCAAGAGGTTAAAGAGGCTCTATTTTCTATGGGTGATGATAAATCACCAGGTCCGGATGGGTACACGGCTTGTTTTTTCAAGACAGCTTGGGACGTTGTGGCGGATGATGTTACTAATGCTATTTGTGAGTTTTTCAGGAATGGCAATCTTCTAAAAGAACTTAACCACACTATTATTGCTCTTATCCCGAAGGTTAAGTCGCCCACCCGTGTTAACGATTACCGGCCTATTTCATGTTGTAATGTTTTGTTTAAGTGCATTAGCAAGATCATTGCTAATCGTATTAAACATAGCCTGAAGATTCTAATCAGTCCTAATCAATCGACGTTCATCCCGGGTCGTAGCATTACGGATAACATTCTTTTAACGCAAGAACTTATGCATAATTACCACCTAGACCGAGGCACGCCTAGGTGTGCTTTTAAAGTAGATATCCAAAAAGCGTATGACACGGTTGATTGGGAGTTCTTGCATGAGGTTCTTCATGGTTTTGGATTTCATGCTCGGATGATTGCTTGGATTATGGAGTGTGTGACCACTACTTCATACTCTATTTGTGTTAATGGTTCGCTTCATGGGTATTTCCGGGGCAAGAGAGGGCTTCGTCAAGGGGACCCGCTGTCGCCTTACTTGTTTACTCTTGTTATGGAGGTTCTTACCCTTATGCTTCAACGGAGAGTTTAAGAATCGCAGCTCTTTACTTATCACAGGTATTGCTCCAAATTGGAGCTTATTAACCTTTGTTTTGTGGATGATTTGTTTCTATTTGCATACGGTGATGTCAATTCTGCTAGCATTATCAAGGAGGCGTTGGAAGAGTTCAAAGATGCTTCGGGTTTAACCCCTAGTCTTCCTAAGAGCACGACATATTTTTGTAATGTTCTTAATCACATCAAGCTTTCTATTCTCCAAATTCTCCCTTTTGAAGAGGGAAAGCTTCCGGTTAAATACTTGGGTGTTCCATTGGTGTCGTCTAGACTTATGATAAGAGATTGTAATGAGCTGCTTGATAGAGTTCAAATCCGGATCCAAGATTGGAAAAACAAATCTCTTTCAGTTGCTGGTCGTCTTCAATTGATTAGATCGGTTCTTGGAGCTATACACATATATTGGGCTTCGGTGTTTATTATTCCTTCTCGTGTTTTACTCAATATTGAGCAGCTCATGAGAGGATTCTTATGGTGCCATGGTAGCTTGAAGAAGGGTAAATCGAAGGTGGCGTGGGAGGTTGTTTGCCTCCCTAGAAAGGAGGGTGGCCTTGGTATTCGGCGGTTAGAGGTATTTAATTCTGCCCTTATGATTGCTCATGTTTGGAAGCTCCTTTCTCTTAAGGAATCGTTGTGGGTGAAATGGGTTCATGAATATAAATTAAAGGGGCATAGTTTTTTGGAGATACCGTTACGTGGTAATGTATCTTGGGGATGGAGGAAAATTCTTCAACTTCGTCCGATTATTCGTAACTTTATTTGGTATGATATTGGGGATGGTACTGCTACTTCGCTTTGGTTTGACAAATGGTGTGAGTTGGGGCCTTTATCGAATAGTATCTCCTCGCGTGATATATTTAGAGCTGGTCTCACACTTACGTCTAAGGTTAGGGATGTTTATCATGATGGTACATGGAGCTGGCCTCAAGATCTTCTTCTTAAGTACCCTTTTCTTACTGCGTGCCAAGTTCCAATTGTTGATAGTCGTTCTGATGGGTTGTTATGGCGTACCAGCCATGGGGTTTCTAAGCCATTTTCAGTCGCTCAGGTTTGGTTTGATATTCGGCCAAGGGGTACTCAAGTGGATTGGTACCATGTGGTGTGGTTTGCATCGTGTATTCCTCGACATGCCTTTAACTTATGGCTGGTTGTTAGAAGAAAATTAAAAATGCAGGATCTTGTTAGCATCTGGGATGTGTCGGATTCTTTGAGATCTTGTTGCTCGTTATGTGGTATTCAACCAGATTCGCACGATCATCTGTTTTTTGAGTGCCCGTTTGTGCATGATGTTTAGGATCAAATGAAAGTGATTGCTGGTCTGGACTACGCTAATCCTAAAATTTATGCTATTATCACAGATTTATTGCCTATTGCTAGTAGAAGATCTATGCTAAGTGTTGTTGCTAAGCTTGTGGTTGCGGCGTCGGCCTACTTTATATGGTAAGAACGAAATTGTCGTTTGTTCAAGAAGTGCAAAAGAACCCCTCGTCAGATTTGTGAGTGTATTCAAACATCGGTTCGCCTCAAGTTAATGAATGTCATGTAGGACTTAAGAAGTCCAAGAAATGGTGTTACGAATGGATCGGCTTTGGCGGATTTTGCCCAAGGCTGTTTTTTGTGTAGTCTTTATGTTTATGTGTTTTGGTTTAGCTGGCATTAGGTGGTTTTTCCCTATTGGTGTTTAATTGGTTATTGTAATAGATAGGTAGTGGTCAATTTTTATGATTAGGATCCATTGTCATGTGATCTAGTGGTTAGGTTCAAGTTGTGGCTTTGAGGTAACTGTGACGCACTCAGTGTACATTACCTTTGTATTACTTACATTAGAGCAATTTTAGGTGTTTAATATATTTTACCTCGGGGTGATTGAGAACCCTTTTACCCAAAAAAAACTAACCTATTATGTGTTGAACTAGAGTAGGACTAGTGAAGGTATGTGTAAGTAAGCAAGTGATGGATGAGAATGTTAATGTGTTGATGGTGTGTTAAGGTATGATTATTCATGGTTTATTTGTTTATGCAAGTTATAATATGTTTGTCCACACTTTTGGGATATAAAGCGACGTTACGATTGCTTATATGTATAAAATGATATATGATTTCAATATTATTGCTTTACTTTTCTAAGTGTAATGCTTTACGGTTAATCATGTCACCACCACGAAATGCGGAAATCAGGAATGCAATCATAATGATCAAATCATTTAACACTCGTACAAAATTTTGAAGAAAACCTAATAATGCAGTAAACTTTCAAGTGCTTATTCGAAGAGACCAATCAAACCCTCGACAACCTCGAGTGTGTCCCAAATTACAACCAAATAACAATTATTACTATAAACCACTTACAATAACCAATAGCCTGCACAGAGGTCCAAAATCCAAACTTAAACCAAATCTTTCAAATACTAAAGCCAAATAAAATAAACAAGCAAGACTTCATATGAAAATCCACACAGGATACTTCTAAGCCTACTAGCATACATCACCAAACTATTCCTCTTTCACTTCACCTGAAAATGATACTTGAAAACGTCAACAATAATGTTGGTGAGCTCGTAAGTTTGACCTTAAACCCAAAAGTTAAGCTAATATCTCAAACAGTGGACAATAGTGCTATATGACAGTGAATATATATGCAAACCAACCAATAAATCAATCACCATATGTCAATTATGCACCTAAAGGGCCTACCAGCTGGAGCACTAAATTAGGGCAGGACCTCACACATACTAGGGTAGCGTACCCATCCACTCCAATAACTACACAAATACTGGGTAGGCGTACCCATCCGATCCAAACAATCATACAAATACTAGGTAGGCGTACCCATCCAATCCAAACAATCATGCAACATATAATTTTCACATAGCAGTCATAAACACATATCTTGTCCTAAAAACAAAATCACATTTTGCACAGTTAGATTCAAAACAGTTCAAAACACATTTGAGTATCATTTCCCCCCAACGGAAAAACAGTGAAAAGTGGGGCTACGAGAACTCACCTCAAGCAAGTCTTTAACAACCAAATCTCACTTACACAAACAATGTAACGACGCCCACACACGACATAGTCCAGTTAATGTCCCAATTTAATTATCCATTTCCAAAACAATCTTCATGTTTTGATGCATAGAGTTTAGACGCGTTGTACAATTACCCATAACAATTTAGTGGTGTGATGGTTGATGACATACTTCCACAATCATATCAATCCCATTACTTGATAATACATACTTATACTATTTGGAGAAAATAGATAAGTAATATAAGTAAATATTTATAATTAATAATTATAAATATATCTTGATAAGTCCATTCGGTAACCTTAGTCACCTCAAAAATAATCATAATATGGTTGAAATTGAACGTTTACTCATAATAAACACATTAGAGAAGTTTCGAGAAAAATTACATTTTTTGTCTTTTAGTGAATTTATAAAATAATTAAATAATAAAATAATATTTTATTATTTAAAATTGAAATTTATGTTCTTAAGTGAAATTTTCTAAGTATAAACTTTTTACAAAATTTTGACATGACCCGTACGTTCATACAACATTTTCCAAGGTTTCAAACCTTATTTTCAACATTTTTCATCAATTCGATACTTTTTGACGAAATTCCAAAATATCAATCTTTAACGTTTGCTAAAACACACTTCTCTTTTTAGAAACCATTCTTAAAAAATTCTCTCTAGTGCGAATTCCGGCCGCCACCTCCTCCTATGCTTTTCCGACTATTTTCCCTTCCATAATCGCCTCTCTACCAATTAACGATCTCTGATTCGTTCATTGGTATGCAATCGATTATCTAGGGGTATGTTTCTTGAGGAGGCGGCGTGTCAAGGCAATAAATGGTTACACTTTCAGGAATTCATTGCCTATTTATACCAGTGAACCCTTGTGCCCTAACTTTTAGGGTTTCGATTATGCTATATCTTTTCTAGGGTCTCGTTGTGGGTGGTTCTCTTTTTATCCTTGCTGTACAAATGTTCAAACCCTTGTTTTAGGGTTTAGCATTGGTTGTCACTCAAGATTACCCTTAGGGTTTTCATTTTTTGATGCGGCTTGGAGATATTTGGTGTTTAATTGTATGCGTGATCTACAGGTGCTTAACGTCTAATCATTTAAGAACTGATTGGTCTTTAACGTCTAACTATAATCCTAAGTTTAGGGTTTGATTTATCATATGATCGTGTTGTTCGTCGGCTGTTATTTGGAAGTAAACCCTGTTAGGGTTTTAATGTTAATCTGGTAAGCGTATTGTTAATTAATTTTCATGGGTTTTGAGAGATGGAAGATCAAGGTTGTTTAGGGTTTTCTTGTTTGAAACCCTAAATCGTTGGTTGAGCAGATTTCCATCGCCTATACTGCATCGAGGATTCAAATCTCTAATTGTTGGAGTTTTGGCACTTCTCGCTTATTACTTTTGGATTGAATCTGTTGCAAGGATTGTTTGTACTGCTGGAAGTTTTCTTCATGATCCGTGACACGTTGGGCTGAACTCTTAGGGGATAATTTGTATTGTGTTTTATTGGTCCATGGATGCATGAAGAGATTGGAAGTTTATGTCAAATACAAGACTTTACTGAAGTTCTTTGTGTCTATGGTGTAATGTTGGTCATGCTACTGGTTTGGATGATACATGAGGGTTGTGCATTGTACAAGCTTTCATTCTCGTGCTAGCTGGTGGTGAGATTTTGGAAGCAGGACTTGTGATTTCATTGATATCGGCTGATATTGGTGTTTACAAATCCTCGTAACAACCAAGATTCGTTAGTGTCCAATCTAGATTACTTACTTTGAAGACGAATTGGTTGTTATTGGAGCAGTTATAGTCATTGTGATGGCTATATTGGAAGTACGGAAGCAGGTTGCTAAGTGTTAAAACGTCTAATGTTTTGTTTTTAGTTTTCCTAGCTTAAATGTGAGTGTGAACATATTATTTTACCTTCACAGTTAGTTCATAAGAATGGCATGTCATTCTTGTGTAGGGAGTTGTTTTTTTTTGGGTAAAGGGGAATTTTACCCCGGTAAAATATATTAATCACCCAAAACAGTTAACTGTATGTGCATGATTGTTGCCCATGTAACGGGCTGTGATGTAGGACGTCATCTACATCCATTGTACTTCAACGTTTTTTGGTGTAATATAATTTACCGGGGAAAACCTTTACCAAAAAAAAACATTTGCTAAAACGTTTTTCCTAAAATATCATTCAATATCACTTCGTAAATACATCTTCACATTCAAAAGTCCGTTAAAAACTCTTATAACGACTAAATATCGCTTATTGAGCTTTAAGGCCTAATAAGGGTCCATTAAGATATTTATGAGTCCAAAATACGATCCAAGTCTAAAACTAAAGTCCATTTACATACATAAGCTTATACTAATAAGTAGAAAATAATCCGGACCATAATAAGCCCTCCCATTAAGCCACAGCTTAAATAGACTTATTGGGCCGTGAGTCCATAAGCTCCAAAATACGTATATTAAGCTTGAAAATAAACTATAAAAATCCCCTTTTTTCCTTTTTATATCCCACGAACCAAACACCCCTTTATACATTCGTTCCATTTCCAAAAATCGATTTTTACAACGATCAACTTGTACAACTAACATCTATGCATCAAAATACACCCAAAAGGACAAACGAAATTTAAATTTGAAAACTTACAAGAAAATCTTCAAAAATATAGATTTCGACATGAACTGGACAACCCAAACATTGTTTAAATGAATACCCAAACACTCGTATCAACCTAGAATATCACGTTCTCGATCAAAGTTGGAAAATTTATGTGTTTTTGTTGGTGGCTTAGGTTGGACGCACCATACACACAAGTGTGTGTTTTATTTTTTTTGAAATGAAAATGGAATGCATAAAATGTCTAGTGGAGGAATATAAGTGTACATCTTTTAGACAAGCTTGCTAAAAAATGCCATGTTGTCCCTTCTTGACTTATTTGACCGGCCATAGGATCCAAGGGGTCTCGGGTCTTTCTTTTCGTGTAGGAATCACTTAAAAGCTCATAAAACTCAACCGTAAAATTTTCCCCAAAGTTAATTAGCATTTTTATTTACCTTAAAAATACTTTTCCATTAACCTAGAGTATTTACACGACATATTTACACTTTAAACCCTTCAAAACTCATTTGGACATAGCCGTTGTGGAGAATGAAAAAACCCTAAAATTCTCTCTCTAATGTGGCGACCAAAAACAATCCATTTTTTCTTATTCTGATCGATCTCCTAAGTCTTTTTTGAATCAAATACCCTATATTAATCTTGTTTCATTGATATCATTCAATTGTCATAGATTTTATTCGGTTGATGGTTTATAAAATTCTGTAGGGTTTTGATCCTTTTTTTAGGGATTCGTTTTTTGTGTTGCTGTTTCATTATGGTATTGATTATTTGATCTTTCTTATACATTGGGTTTTGGTAGTTTATGCTGATTAGATAGCGGATCAATCGTATAAATCCTGTTAGGATTCGTTTCTCTAGGGATTATCCTTAGGGTTTCAATCGTTTTAGGGTTTTTGGAGTTGTCTAATCAAAGGTTGTGTTGTATTGTGGTGGGGTTGATTCGTTTATTCTTTGACTATTATTTTAATCTAGATCTAATGATGGACGTGGGTTAGAACAAGTTACATGATCGTTTGAAACACTAATTTGTTAGGGTTTCGGTTATAATTAATTGTTGTTACATCGATTAGGGTTAATTACTGTTCGTGGGTTTTAATATGGAGAGAGGGTTCCTGTCAAGTAATTCGAAGACTAAGAATAAGAATGGTGATAAGAAGGATAAGCAATCCATGCAGGTGGATGACGAGGTTGTGAAGAACGACTTGGCGTCAAGAATTAAAAATATTGATGGCAAGTTTTTGGGGAGAAAGGCTGTAAGAGGGGTTCAATTTGTTGCAGATTCATCAAGTAGTTCTGAAACTACTAATGTTCATGTATATGTCAGGGGAAAACCTTAAAAATCTATTTTAAAAAGGTTTCAAATGAGGGTGTTGCTGCCACTAATGAGGATTGCACAAATGAGATGTCTGGAAGTAATTCGTGTGAGGATACAGTTCTGAATCAAGCTGAACGTGCAGGCTTTTGAGGATCCTAACGGACTTTCACAGGTTGAGGACCAAGGTAAAGATTCTAGATTGAGTGGTAAGATGGAATGTGAATAGAATGGACATACAACCATTTATCAAGCATTGTCGTTGAACAAAAGGAAAACACTCGCAATAATTATTGAAGCTTTTCGACCAATGGCTGTGGCTACTCCCGCTGTCTCTACGATAGAGGAGGGTTTAGGACTAAATTGGATAAATTTGCTAACACTCTTTATGGTTATTGCATAGGGAAACATCTTGCTTTTATGCTTGTGGAAAAATATGTCAAGAACACATGGGCTAAATTTGGCTTGGAACGCGTTATACTTCAGAATGGATTCTTCCTTTTTCAATTCTCTACAAGGGAAGGAATGGAAAGGGTTTTAGAAAAAGGGCCGTGGTTATCCGATTGGTTCCACTAATTTGGAATATATGGTCACCTAACACCATTTTGAAGAAGGAAGAGATTACCTTAGCTCCAGTTTGGGTTAAGTTACATAACATGCTTATTGTGGCTTACTCGGAAACTGGTCTCAGTTTGATTACGACAAAAATAGGACGTCCTCTCATGCTAGATACTTATACTAGTGATATGTGCCTAAATCCATAGGGTCGGAACAGATATGCGAGAGCTCTTATTGAAGTTTCAGCGGCTAATGCGTTATTAGACTCGATAGTTATGGCAATTCCCCTTCTTAATGATAAGGGGCAAACATTGGAAACCATCGAGATTGAATACGAATGGAAACCCCCTCGGTGTGATACTTGCAAAATTTTTGACCATACGGATACACGTTGTCCAAAAAGTGTCGAGGATAAACCGGTTGCTGCTAACAAGCCTAATGCTACGCCTACCATGAGTGGGGATAATGAAGACGGATTTGTTCAAGTTTAGAACTGTAAGAAGAAAAGGAAAGATGTTTCTCGGACGTTTGGTGGTCTTAGGTTACCCAAGCCTAATTCTAATTTTCATTGGCAGCGGAAGAAGAATGGGGGTTCGAAAGGGAATTCTCATGTCAAATCTACTAGTGATACAACAAAGGATGGGGACATGCCATCTACATCTCGTGAAAGAACAGATTTGAATACTCCGATGTCTAATCCTTTTGATGTGTTGAGCACGGTTTCTGAGGATACATGTGGTCCTAGTGTTTAAAGCCCTAAAGTTAGCGAGCCTACTGGTAGTGGTAGTCCAAAATTAGATGATGTTAAGACTCTAGAGGAAGAGAGTCTTTGGACGCGGTTCAAAAATGCAAAGAAGGCTTCGTCTCAAGAGCAAGACTCAGATGAAAATGAAGTCTTCCCGCTGGGTGATGAATACACTACCTCTAGAGGTGGTGGTTTCTCGATGGAAGATGAAATTTTGGATTGCTATGACGGATATGAAGCTCAGGTTTATAACCTATCTAGTAAATCACAGACTTTCTGTGATAATTATGATATTCGTATAAATAGTCGTGTTAGGAAGTAAGTGTCTTTGCTTCTGTTGTGAGTCATAAGAAGGGGTTGTCCTCTTATGTAGGTTTTTGTTCGTAGTTCCCTTAGTTGGTTGTGTGTGCCCTTGTAACGGGCTGGGTTGTAGGACATTACCTACACCTTTGTACTTTAATGTTTTTTTGGCGTAATACATTTATCGGGGAAACCCTTTACCCAAAAAAAACTCATTTGGACATTAACGGACGTGTCGGACTCGTTTTTCAGCCTTTCTCAACATTCAGGATCAAACCTCCCGGAATATAAATAACACAATAATACCTTCCAAAAGGGATTATTAATCACAATAAACCATAATTCACCACAATTCTCAACAAAATCATCACCGTCAACACGGTACACAATCTGAATAAACTGACAAAAGTCAAATAGTCAAAGGACTAAAAATGAAATATTCAGAACACAAAAAGGGCAAAGGTTACATACGGTTTAGATGTTTAATGTTTTATAGGTTCAAGCGAAGAAGGTAAAGCATTTGGTAAGAAGTTAAATGTGGAAGCAAGGATTCGATATAAATAAAGATGTGCGTAGGAGCTTAGTATTAGTTACCGAGCTCAAATCAAAGTTGAACCCCCAAGTGTCTTAACGGTTTGTTAATGAACGTGTCAAAGTGTCAAAGTATCATGTAAATGTGAATGTGTAAAAAATGGTTAATAATCGTTTGTCTAGTTGTTGGTAAAGTAGATGTAAATGGGTTAAACGTGGCGTTTGGTAAACCCGTAAAGTATATATTTTTTGGTCATTTAGATCACAAATGTTTAAGATAATGTTGTATTATAATCTTTTGATGAATTCTGGAAAGTTTCATCTAATATCAAATCCGGGAAGTTAGTTTTCGTAATAAAGTGTCAAAAATGAGTTTGGTGTGTATCCAGGAGCAGGGAGCTGCCCGGCACGGCTTTCCAGCCACCCGGCTTGCCTCCATCCGCCAGGCTGGCTGGTTTTGCAGTTTTTGAAATTTTGTTTTCGCCGTAAAATGCAAACCGTGAGGAGTTAGAACGAGTTCCTTATATCGTTGGAAACCTTATGAAGTCTATTTTATGAAAATGAAACTTTCAAGGGTCGAATTGTAATGTATTTTAAAAATTATATTAGGGGAATGACACAAGGTCATTCCCGGTCTTACGTTTCTGCAAAGTTTTCAAATTTCGGTCAAATTTTGAGTCAGGAAAGGGGCGTTTCACCCAATAATTCATATAGATAACGAAAAGCAAAATTTTGATGTCCAGCCATCCCTTCACACTGCTATCGTCATTGACAACAATACGCGGATAAACTCTTGGCCAAGAAGTGAAAATAATTATTGGGAATTACAGATCGCCAATCAAGGACACCATTGCTTAGTGCTTATGAAAAAAATGAAGCTTGCTACATTTTTATATATGCTTGAATTCATCGTAAACGAGCTGTAGTTTCTTTTTCTGATCTAATTGACAGATATGTCAAGAAAAATCAAAGTATCCTTCTTTTTATCTACAAGGGATGATTAATGGTTTTAGGATATGAAACAGTAGCTAAAGGATAGAGTGAAATTGCCAAATTGCAAGTCACTGTTAAAAAGAATAACATTAACTGGTATGATTGTGTTGTAAAACAACGGGCCTAGTAGCACAATAAGAACAATAAGCAAGAGTATAGAAGAATAAGATATAACTTATTATTGGTGTATCTCATATTACATTACGTGGCTCTATTTATAGGGACCTCAACATGAATAGCATGTATAAATTGGAAGTTACAAGACTATTCATAAATATGAGTGTTACTAGTTAGGGGTATGAATGTGTACAATCATTATAATAAATATTCATAACATTCCGCCTTGATTGTACATCATTCAAAATACGCTTTGTATACCGCCTCATTAAAAACCTTGCGAAGAAAAACCCATTGGGAGAAAAACCATAGCTAAGGGAAAAAGAGTGTGGCATGTATTTCCCCCCTCGTGATCACTTTACTTGAGCTAACTGAATTTCTGCATTACGATGCCATATACCAATTTCTTAAATGTTGAGGTAGGGAGTGCCTTTGTACATTAATCTGCTAGATTGTCGCTTGAACGAATCTATTGAACAATTTATCACCATTCTTTTGCAAGTCATTAGTAAATAAGAACTTCATTGAAATGTGCTTGGTTATGTCACCTTTAATAAATCCTACCCTTAGTTGAGCAATACATGTTGTTGTCCTTATGTAAAGTTGTCAGTTCCTCATTTCCAGCATAAACATCACAAGATTCGCCTATAGCATTTCTTAACTAAACACATTCTTGGCTTGCTTCATTGATTGCCAAATTTTTTGCATGATTAGATTAAATGGTTGCGACTATTTGCTTTACGGAACATCATGAGATTGCAGTACCGCCGTGCGGGAATACATGACCAGTTTGAGACCGACCAATACGAGGGTCAGACCTATATTCTGCATCTGCATATCCAACTAAATATGTTTTGGATGAGTTAGTAAAGTATAAACTTATTTTTTTACCTTGAAGATATTGAAATATTTGCTTGAACTCATTCCAATGCTTCCTCGTGGGACATGAGCTATATCTTTCTAATGAGTTTAAATAAAATAATATATCCAGTATGTGGAATACTAGAGGAGGGGGGGTTGCATAGTTTTTCCGATATGAATTTGCTTTAAAAATTAGTTTAAACTTTATGTGAAGCTGACGATATTGATGTTTGTATGATATGGTATATAAGTATAAAATGCAAGTAAATATATAAAAGAGTAAGAAAGATAAAACCAAGACACAAGCATTTATAGTGGTTCGGCTACAAGGACACCTTCCTTGCCCTACTCCACTCTCCGAGTCACCTACTCGAGAGTTCGTAAACACTAGTCACCAATATCCTTCAATCGGCAGAGAAGCCTCACAACGTCGCTGTAACACCCAGATATTTCAACATAGCAGCGAAAGCTAAATTGGGGTATTACTTCATGAAACAACAGTCATAATCATAGAAAACGACTCATAAAGAGACGTTTGGAAAATTTAGTTATCATTCAATAATATTTCAGAGTTTTACAAAAGGAGGTCCCAAATAAACATAAAACATAGTGTTTGAATGATAACAAGTTTGGACGTCTTCAAGTCCATGCCACTATGGCCTTTTTTGGGTAAAGGGTTTCCCCGGTAAATGTATTACTCCAAAAAGACGTTTAAGTATAAAAGGTGTAGGTGGAATCCTACAACCCAGCCCGTTACAAGGGCACTAACAAGCAACATAGAGAGCAACTAACCAAGCCACTACATAAGAATGACATGCCATTCTTACGACTAATAAGGAAGGAAAAAACAACTATTTCCTACCACATCTATTCAAACGGATATCAAAATCATCACAATAAGTTTGTATTTTTTCTGGAAGATCATAAACATGTGCCTCATATCCGTCAAAGCCATCCAAGTCTTCTTCATCCAAAGAAAAGCCGCCACCCATTCCAAAAGTATATTTTTATGCCACTTTGTGCCTTAGACTGCTAATTACCTGAGATAAACATGCTAAAAAGGGTCAACACAAAGGTTGAGTGGAATTCACAAGTTTAGAATATAATGGTTGAATACAAGTTATCATAAATGGTAATAATTGCATATCTACAATTATCATGGAAAACAATATAAATGCCCTAAGCTCATGACACTCAAACGTTAACATGGAAATCATGTCAAGGATATTTAAGGAGCAAAAGTCCTTTTGGAAAGGTAATTTGCCAATTACCTATTGTTTCTCAAATATAGTGTGCTTGGTTACCTTACTGGTAAACGCAAAGGGGATCCGTCAATCCTGACAGATCTATCCACATATATTCGCGTTCACGTTATGGTGATTAATGGTTCATGATATAAGGGACATTGGCAATGGAGGTAACTTAGGCAATAATATATCAGGATAGCATACAGTTGGAAAATACTTGTATTCATGGTTTATAACATGTATCTCCCCATGAGATTTGGGAAACATATAAAAGTGGGACTATGAACTCACCTTAACAGGGAAATCTAATTGATGGCAAAAGTAAATCAAATGGAAGTAAACGGCTTTGTCACGCAACGTGGTTTAACATGTCAAGTCTTAGTTAGATTGTTTATATTTCAAAACTTTATTTCATAAAGTTTAACATGAACAGTTTTGGTTTATTAGTTTCTGAAAAATATCGCATAACTGTTCGGGCTATCATAATCCAGAAGTCATGTAGTAAACGTTTGAGGAGCTAGGACACTTTAAATCGTAAACCCAGCAACTCGTCAATACGTCTACCCAAATGAAACCCCTCATATGAAATTCCCTATTAACGTGCTACGTTTATAGTTTAAGTAGGAGAATACAAATGATAGGATTTTATGTTTTTAAGTTTCTTCAAAAGCTAGTGGATGATAAATTATGTTCAATATATAACATAATTTGTTTATAAGTGTTTCGATAGATAAATGAAACGTTAGGTGTGTTGGGTTTTAATAAAATCGAGTCTTATAACGTTTAAATACATTTTCTTTTATTAATATGAAAATGTTAGGCTTTATGTCCTTATAGTTTCAAAAATGGCAATATATACCCCTTGGTATAAATAGTTTTACAAAACTAATCCTTTTCATTTTATAATTAAATGAGTTTATTAATTTAACCCCAAAGTTAGAGTTTTGGCAAAACAGGTCCTTATAGTTTAAGTTTAGGATATTTACAGTTTTGGCCCAAAAAGTATTCAAGTTTCAAAGTATGCAAGTGTTACCTTTAATGCATCATGCATTTGCATTTTTTTAGGGTAAAGGGTTTCCCCGATAAATTGTATTACACCAAAAAATTGTTGAAGTACAAAGGATAAGGGTGAAGTCCCTTATCTCAATCCAAACATGGACACTTTCAAGCAACAACATTGCTACTACTCTACTCTCTACATAAGAATGACAAACCATTCTTATGACTACCAAAATAAGAACCAACAAAGAA
>BQNB010097519.1:0-25369 GCA_026074375.1 Tanacetum coccineum | reverse complement strand
TTGCTCCTTATTCGTTGTCTCCTTGGTTTCTCGTTCGATTACCTTCTTTGGAGAAGGATTAGTAGGAATCGAGGGTCCCTCATAAGCAACACCACTACGAGTAGTGATTGCTTTCTTCTCACCCTTCGGGTTTGGAATGGTATTACTCGGAAGAGTACCCAAAGTTAAGGCTTTGTTTTGAAAGAAACTTCTTAAAATACTTCTCATATCATTATTCAAATTCCTTCTAAGACTTTCCTCTTGTTTACTTAAATTTCCCCTCAACTCATTAATTTAACCTTGCATATTTCTCATTAATGACTCATTAGCTTTCATATAACCTGAAAGTTCATTTGAAATCCCTTGTTGAACTTGATTATTATGACCTTGAAAAGATTGGTTTTGAAATCCTTGATTCTGAAAATTTTAAACATTATTATTTTGAGCATGATTAATTGGTGCTTGAAAACCTTGATTTGTATGAAAATTATTTCCCTGGTTGAAATGATTCCTTTGATTTTGATTTTGATTATATCTATTTTGACCATTGTTTTGCACCGGAGCAAAACCGGGTGGTGCCATTTGGTTACTAACACGGTTCGGCGGGGCAACTTGATTGTAAGTACCCGTTGCCACACAAACATTCGGTTGATTGCTATCGGTATTAGGACAATTGTACCAAGCATGAGCACCACCACAAGTAACGCAAGATTCCTCAACCGCTTTAACCGGAGCGGGAGCGACAACTTTTTTAGAAACAATTTCGACTAAGGTCGAAAGTTGATCTGCAAGCTTATCAATTCTCTCGTCCGTCTTACTAGAACTTTCCCTAGAATTCGTATTCATCCTAGAAACATTTGATTTATTACGTGAATAACGAACTTTTGATTTGTTTTCAATTATGTTCAAAGCCTCTCTAGTCGTCTTACTCAAAAGATTTCCACCCGCCGCGGCATTTAAGGAGTCTTGATCGTTCTCGTTTAAACCGTTATAAAAGGTATCAACTTGAGTTAACTCCGTAAATCCGTGGTGAGGACAAGCTCTAAGCATTTCCTTAAATCGTTCCCATGCTTCACTAAAAGTTTCCTCGAATTTTTGTGTAAAACGAGAAATTTCATTCTTTAAGTGAGTGGTTTTCGAAGGAGGGAAAAATTGATTCACAAATTTGGTTACGAGTCCTCCAAGTCAAGATTGAATTAGGTGGGTCTTTCTCGTACCACAATCTAGCGGCCCCCTCAAGTGAGTATGGAAACATCATAAGCTTAATAACATCATTCGGCACATCTCTAAATCGTAAAGTCGAGGTAATCCTTTTGAAACTATTAATATGAGCATGGGGATTTTCCCTCTCATATCCGTGAAACGGGTTAGCTTGAACTAATTGTAACAAATTTGTCTTAATCTCAAAATGATCCGCATTAATTTCCGGTAAAACGATAGCTTCTCAATACCCTTTCGTGGGTGCTCAGAGTAGCTCTTCCATTGTTTGAGTTTCCGCCATTGGTGCAACCTTAACAATAGTACGAAGCTTGGGTTCGACTATGTTTGGAATACGTCTTTTATTTCGACGTCTCGTAATGGTTACGGGTGAATTATTTGGAAAATAGGAATTTCTAGTGCGCATGCACTAAGCAAAACAAACGAGGAAAGAAAATATATACACAAAACTATTTTTGTTTCACCGAATAATCAACAAACTTAGGGTAACTCCCTTAAGTGAAATTCATAAAAGAGGTGCGCCTTTTTCGTAAGTGACATAAGACGGTAAATTTTTTGATATTTGGATTGGGAACTTAGTAATGGATAATACTTCAGTTGAAAGTATTATTTGTTGGTGTTCTTTTACCAACTTGGTAATTTTTATTTCTTATATTTAAGAACACAAGAAAAATCTAAAAATCCGGAAGAGCAAATATTTTTTTATTTTTGTTTTTATTTAACTTCTATATATACTATAAAAAGAAAAGAAAAATATTTTTTTTACTTTTTATATATATATATTTTTTTTTGTATTTTTGATTTTTCTAAAAACGTAACTTTCGAAGACAAAAGGTTCTCCAAATCACTTCCCCGGCAGCGGCGCCAAAAATTTGATCCTTCTCCAAAACCACACACACAAACAAGTATGTGTAATTAAGATGCAAATACAATTATAGTATTTAGTATAGTATTCCAAAAGATTAAAGAGAATTGCTTTTAACCAAAGCAATCTCTAAAACCTCTCACATTTGTCCCTCGATGAAGTGTGAATAGAAAATCGGTTTAGTTTTGATTCACACGCGCAAGTGAATAATTCAAAGAATTTTGATTTATTTTCCTATTTCTACACATAAAAACACATAAAGCATACAAAGAGGAATAAACGACCTAGCAATTAAGAAATTTAACACGAAAACACTAATGGGAATAATAAAAACACGACGAATAAGCAAGTATCTCAATATTTGAAAAGAAGCCTAAGTGAATGTAAAATTTAATTCCTCTCTCTCTCTCTTTCTAAACATTAAAAGAAAATTTTTAAAAAAAGAAATTTATATTTTTTATTTTTATTTATTTTTTTGATTTTGATTTTGATTTTTTTTATTTTTTTAAGTTTTTAAACTAATTAAATGAAAGAAAAACATTAAACATTGAATTAAAAATTCTAGAAAAAACTTAAAAGTTGCTAAAAATGAAAGGGATGTAGGAAAATTATAAGCTCAGAATAAGCCTAAACGAATAAGCCAGGAGAAGTCGAATTAGCACTCGAAGTGCTTATTTAAAGGGAAAGGTAAAAAAGGGTTAAATTCTATTTGAATGCAACCTTGGACGTAAAAGTCCTAAGGGCGCAGTGGTTGTAGTGTGTTGTGTTAAAAAGAGGGTTGAATGAGGTTGAGGTCAGGGGTTCGAGCCTTCCTCACCCCTAACTTTCCGATTTCCCCTTTTTTTTTATTTTGCAAATTTTTTTTTGAACAAACTGAATTAAAACAGCTAGAGGGATAAAGCAATTTTTACAAAGCAATTTAAGAAAATTAAAAAAATGCGCGCCAGAATTTAAGCTTAAAAGTGACAGTTTATACTTAAAAGGTTTTTAGCTTTTTACTAAACTTAAGAAGCTTAAAACTTAAATAAGCTCAAAACAAAACCAATTAAGCGACAAACAACTTAAAATAACCTAATAAGCAAGATTGAACACAACTTAAGCAAAACCAATAAGTCAAAAGCTGAGAAAAACTAATAAGTACTTTTGGGTCAAAACTGTTTACCCAAACACCCTTCAAGGCACTTTTGAACTTATTTATAAGGCCTTAAACAGATCCTTATGACTTAGTGGCTTATACCACTAGAAAGCTTGTCCTACAAACTATTTAAAACTTCAATCAAAAAGCATTTTGAAAATCATTTAAGCTAAGAAAGACTAATTGAAAAAGCTACTTTAACTATTTTTGGTTTTTCAGTTTTTTATCAAAAGGCTAAAACTACGTATGCAGGCTTAAAAACAGATGAGTAAATAAGCTTTTAAACTTGAAATAAGCCCTAACTAATCTAGATTGACCTATGAACTAGTAGTGCACTGAATTTCAAAAGCTAATTCCTACTTAAGCTTGCTTAATTTTTGAATTAAAAATGCCCTTTTGGCTGTTTTTGTTTGCAGATGCAGTTGACACCTAAGAACCAAAATGCACAATCTACACTATTACTTCTACTGAATTTATATGCACTAAATGAACACCTAATGAGCTTTAAACAACTAGTATCAAAAATATTAGCAAATGAGCACATAAACTGTGACCTATTGTTACAGTTTCTCAAATCCTTCACAAAAACATGTCAAAGACAGATCTAGCCAACTTTAATGCATAAACCTTGATTTTATAACCTCTAAATAGATTATCAAATTTGATCAAAAGGTTAAAAGCCTTCTAGCAGTCCTAACTTATGTTTGGACTATTAGTCCCAAACACCCCTTAATCAATTTTAAGTCCAGTATAAGCTTATAAAACTAAGATCTAACACTTAAATCAACAAGACTAGATAATAATAAGCTTATATAAGACTTATTAAGCAACTTTCATCAACTAGATAAGCTAAAACAATAAGACAACAGATTATGCTAATTTTTTTGGATTTTTCAACTGTTTTATATCAAATATTTGTAAACTAAGATTTAAACTAACAATTGAACTAAATAAGCATCAAACAACAATAATAAGCAGTAATAAGCTATTCTAACTAATAATAAGCTGACATAAAGCTGAAATAAGCTAAGATGCAAAATTAGGCTTTTAAAAGGAAAATAAGAACTTACAATAGCCTTTGCTCAAACAAGGCTTAATGAATTGCTCCAAGAGCTGATCAAAAAAGCTCCATCTTATCTAGGATAAGCTGGTGGGGTCTTGGAAGTCCATCCAAGTCTGACTTCCCTTCCAAATAAGCTGAGGTATATTTTGGTGGTGGATTTGATGTTTGATAAGCTCAGTTAAGCTTTGAGAGCTTAACTGAGTATTTAGCTAGCTTATTAGTGATTTTGAAAGCTTATTGAGCTTAATTGAGTAAAAGAGCTTAATCAAACCATAATGCATTTAAGTTAAAAACATGAATTAAACCTTATCAATATGAAAACTGAACTTTTATTGATTACTTAAACTGAATACAAGCTTAAAAAGGAAAGTTAAATCAAATTTAAAAACATTAAAACTAAAAATGTTACAATAAACTAAATATGACTAATTAAGCTAAACTACACTAGATCCTACTTATTTCGTGTGTGTGAGAGGCCTCTTCTATTTATAGCCAAGAGGTGAAGCTTCTAGGCCTCTAGAACGTTCCCCCACTTCTAATCCAAGCCATTCAATCTTTGTTTGCCCTCCACGCTTTTGATTTTGTCCGTTGAATGCCTTCCACGGATGATTAGCCAATGATTGGCCTTAGGATTGCCAGCGTGGCTCCCAAAGGCATCATTGCGTGCGTCATAAGCTTCTAGAAAGGTTATTTGTCATTTAAAGAAGGTAATTTGGGTGCAGGGTAATATTAGGGACGGAGGGTGAACAGTAAAACTGTTCTTTTCCCGCCCTTTTTTTCAATTTGTTTGACCAGCTGTTGACTTGGACTATTTTTATATGAAAGGGAATAGCTCGGTATTGGTTTGGCTGGTTGAAAAAGGTTGCGATAAGTTTGAGCGAGCCAAGCGCGCGATAACAAATCTTAGTATAGAACTAACAACCGTTTAGTTTTAGGGACTAACTTTGCAAACTGTTTAGGACTAACGGTGTAATTAGATTTGGTAAATTGAGTTAACATTTAAGGACCTTTTGATAATTTCAAAGGTTAGGAATTTCCAATTGTGACCAAGGTTGACTTTTGTTGACCTTTGCTAATAAACACCCGGCTCTTGTGTACTTTTTCCGTTCTCGTGTTTGTTTTTGTCCAGTATTTGGCTCAGTTCTTGTGATTCTTGCAATATCCGTACCTACACATCACAAAAGACAAAATACATAATATACAAGCATAATTTGCATTATTCCATCTTTTTGGGTCATTTTTTGATATAAAACGGATATGTGATTTCTCACATATCATTGGGCCGAAACCTTTGTTAACCATCTTGGGCCCATTAATTAAGCCCGATAAGCTAAAAAGATATCAAATAAGTTCTTGGTTCATCAATAAGCTATCATAACCTCTTAATAAGCTAAGATAAAATAAGCCAAACCATAGAGCTTATTGATTAAGCTCGTGGTCTTAGGCTTTTGGTGTGTCACATGGCCTTTAAGCCCATTAAGCATTATTTAGGCTTATTTGTTAAGCCAAATAAGCTTAATGATTTGTTATTTCAAAATAAGCTAGAAATAAGCCAAACATATATAAGCCGAAAAGTAAATAAGCTAGACTAACATCCCTTTTTGTTTCCCCTTTAGGCCCAACCAAAATAATAAGCCCATTAAGCTCAAATAAGCCATTCATGGCTTATTTATAAGCCGAACTATCAAATAAGCCATAAGTCATAATACTTTTTATATAGAAACAACCATGATCACGAAACTATGACTTTTCTTGTCTTTCTTTTTATTATTTTCAAACCAAAACTATAACCTTTTAAGGTTTACGTAGTTTTAAACCTTAGTTTTTATAAAACGGATTGTACATCCTTTGCTTATGCATTATTTTGAACACAAAAGTACAGGATTTAAAGAAATATGATGACTACAAGAAATGAATATTTAAGATGACTATGTCAAAAACAAACCTAAACGTCGTATTAAAAATCTACCGAATACAATAAGGATCAACATCGAACAGTCTCCTAATATAGATTATAATCAACCGCGATTGCTTTATGCGGATGTGGTTAATTGTGGCATAATTGCCATGTCTAGGTTTTTGGAAGAAGTACCGCACAAATCTAGGAATGATATATCAACAATGAGATAAGACAATCATTGCACTTATAAACTAAAACCTACATTTTAATAGATTAAACATGGTTAGTACATTTTCCTTACTATAGACTTGACCGCTTCTCTATCTTTTAAATATCAGCTTGTATGTGTTAATCACCTAATCTCAGTCTAGGTAAACCAAAACTCGTACCAGTCCCTCAGGCTGAAAACCCCCCCTTTTGTGTTAGTTTTAGGTTTAATTTAGGTATAACATATAATAAATTAGGACTAACTTAGATAACTAAAATACTAGTAGACTTAAGTATTAACACTTGCTCTTAGTGATTGACACCCTACTTACCAACGAACCTACATCTGATCGGGTACACTGCCCGTTAGTGTTGTTTTAGGTATATTCGGTAAAATATAAATAGTAAAACTTGATAATAAATATTATCTACACACAACGACACATCCGTCATCCTCCCCAACTTGGTTGATCACTACCCATGGCAATTGAAGTGGATCTAGATCGGAATGGATGACTTCAACATCTTACTTAACATAAA
Source organism: Tanacetum coccineum (assembly GCA_026074375.1). Classification (NCBI taxonomy): domain Eukaryota; kingdom Viridiplantae; phylum Streptophyta; class Magnoliopsida; order Asterales; family Asteraceae; genus Tanacetum; species Tanacetum coccineum. The sequence continues at coordinate 18,462 of BQNB010097519.1, read as the reverse complement.
ATAATAATTCTTCCAAAGAATCTTAACACTCCCCCTTCTCTCACAAAAGAACAAAAAAAATTCTCGTAATCTTGTAAATTTGTATCCATGATTGGTGAAAAGATCTGTTCTTGAGAAATTGTAGGATGGTATGTGGTAGTTGGATCCACAACATACACCCCAACTTGACAAGAAACTGGTATATGAAGAGGTTCTACAAAAGGTGAAACATTCATGTTCCATTCTTCTATATCATCTTTTATATAAGAATTCGAATACATCATGATGGTATTAAAAAATTCCTATGTTTCCATGATGTTTGTGCGGTCTTCCCAATGACTAACCTCATAGCTAGTATTTTCATTTATCACCCGATGGCTATTACTCTCCAAAGTATTATACATGGCATCCATGTGTTCTTGTGGTGGTTCTTGAGATTGTGCATGATCCTTATACCATTCAGGAAAGTATTCTCGCCGTAATGTGTCAAAATCTATCATAGGAACGAATTTATCAATAATGACTCTCTTTTTTGGAAAATTTTCCATCGAATGATATGGATTCCCATAAGTCCAACATGAAGATAAAGTATAACTCAAAAATAAAATTAGAAGCAACTGGTCGGTTTGCTTCATCCATTGTAAACCTTAAAAATGGAAATAAACAAACAAGTAAAACTGTACAAAACTTATATTTACAACTAAAAGAAAGTAGAAAATGATTTTTTGTATATATATTTTTTTTTCAAAAAGTAAATGGATCCTAACAAAACATTGATACAGCGTATGAACTAAAGAGTCTATATATCGTATACCATATACGTCGGATACAGTTGATGTATATACGCCGTATGCGAGCTCTAACTGAATAAAGATTCAATTCGAGAATTTATACGCCATACACTCTAGAGGGAGTATACGCCGTATAAACTTGCAAAAACTGATTTTTTTAGTGAAACAAAAACAGACATCTTAAAAACTAATCAAACAAAAACTAAGCGTTAAACGCACAACTCACTAAAAACGGCGCTAAAACTTGATCGAGGTCGTTGACTCTACAAAAATAACCTTAAATAATCTACTTTAGAATATGGTAAAAAGGGATCATATCCACGAGGAGTTTATGGTTAACACTATGATTTATATTTGATTAAACAAAAAAACAGTAATACTAGAGATTACAGTTGCTCAAATTTCATAGACAGAAACTAGTACTAATTCAATAATTAATTTTGGGCACGTAATATGAAGAATACTAGATTATCTAAACTCATAATCAAATGTATAAAGAACTAGAGAGAGAAAGGATGGATGAACACTTCTAGAGAGAGAAAGGAAAAAAGGAAATATTAGATTAGTGAAATTGAGAAAAGTGAACAACCAACCCTCTCCAAGGCATGAAGAGAGGTATAAATACCTATCATATGGCAAGATAGGACTAGTCTTCCATGGGCTTTGGACTAACTAGCCTATTAAGGTTCCAAATATTACTATACGAGCTATCTGACGATATAATGGAAGTGACCGATACTTTTCATGATCCTAACAATCTCCCCCTAAGGGAGGTCACTCCATTTTACAAAAACTTAAACCTAGCATACTATGCTTTGTCTTTAGTCTTGTGCTTGCAGACTTGATTTCATTGGCTTTATCTTGTAAACATGATGTAGTGATCTTTGACTTTAGGCTTGAGCTTGTTCTGATAGGCTTGACTTGAATGTGAACTTGAACTTCTTTGAGATCATCAACCAAGCATAATCTCTTATCATCATCTTTGTGATCTTGTCGCCGTCTTGTGCACTTGTGACTTTTGGACCGACATGCTCATACTTGGTCTTGAAAGCTTGAATAAGACATCTTTCTTTAAAATATTTAACTATAACACTTCGTCACCTCGAGAAAGACATTCGGTATGAGAGTGACATAAACTTCTTTGAAATTTTTTGACTTTAACACTTTGTCACTTTAAGAAAGACGTACGGTATCAGAGTAGCGAAAGTCTTGAAACATCTACTTGAGCTTTCATAATGTCTTTACATATTTCGGTCGAGTATGAGCATGTGGTATTGGCTTCGACACGTCATCGGGAAACTGCTACCACCGTCAGGAAATCTGCATAAATAGGTTAGTGATAAACAACATATATGGACGAAAGTGGCTTTGTCACTTTGTTGAATACGGTTGAGTAGTGTTAGCATCTAATCTTATATTTAACTGTGATTTCGTTTTAAGCTTAGTTTGGGGATTGTGAAAATCAAGGATAACGAACTCCCGTTCTTTAAGCCTTTTAAATAATGTTATTTAATTCTGTAGGTCCTTGGTTTAGGATCTGACTAGCCTTTGTAAGACGATAGACAACTTGGATAAATCCAAATCAACTATATGAGAGACGCTAACTATGAAAATCAAGTGTTAATGCGGAATCTTAACACAAGAGTAAAGAAGAAACGACAATACTAATTTACTATAAAGCTCTATGCTTCTATATATTTCTCAAATCATTGTTATTAACATTGTGCCTCAGGGTTCCTCTTATACACCAAGGAAACCCTAATGGGCTTTACAACCGTGTGAAAGGATAATACATATCCTTTCCTAAGATATCTCCTAAGATATCTCTAAGATAACTATTACTATTCTGTTTCATAAACAGACTTAACTATAAACAGAATTAACTATGACCAGTACTAACTTTAGTACTGCTAAGACTACCAGTACTAACTTAGTACTACCAGACTTAACTTAGTACTGCCAGTATTAACTCTCAATACTAACAGGGACCTAACTATAACTACCAGACTTAACTATTATACTACCAGTATTAAGTCTGTTACAATCTATTTTCCCAATAGTTTTTAGTTTTCAAAACTCAGTAGAGCTTTAGTTTACATAAAGGATTAGTTAGATTAAAACTAGTTTTTAGATTTCTAGCTTATTTACTAGGGTGCATTTGCTTTTAAAGTTCATTAAAAATTAAAAAAAACCAAAAACAGTAGCTGTTAGAACTTAGTTTTTAAATCTAGATTTTTAGCTTATAGGATTAAATTTTATTCATTAGATTTAAAGCTTATAATTTGGTAGTTAAGTTTTCAAAAGCTCTAATTCTATCATAGCTTATTGAGCATTCTAGCTTAATTGATTTTTGAGCTTTTAGAGCTTGTTTCTGAGTTTGCAGATTTCACCATTAATTTCAATTAGATTTTATTGTTGTATTTGTTCCCAAATTTAAAGGGGCTTTGTCATCTTAGCTTTGCATATCCTAAGCTTTCTAGAATAGCTTTTTGTTTTGAAAATGAGCTTAAAATGAGTTGTGTGCAAGCAAATAAGTGAAATTTAGTTTTTTAACTCTCAAAAGCTTTGTTTCTGGAAACAGCATTATTTCACAAGTCCTTTAAATAAGCTCTTTTGATTTTAACTCTTTTTAAAATGCATTTCTCTTTATAAGCATTTAAGCTATTCTTTTAGATAAGTCAAGTTGCAGTTTACTAAGGTGCTAATTGTAGTTATTTTTAAGCTCAAGTGTCCTTAAGACTGTTTGGGAATGATTTTAAGATTAGGCTTATTTTAGTTTTCGAGCTTATTTGGTTGCTTATTTTGTTAGTTCTATTTAGGCTTTCATTAGCTTAGGTTTAGCTTATTCTAGCTTATTGTGTCTTAAATTTTAGTTATTAGGTTTTAGCTTTTTTAGTTAAGAAAAACCAGAAAGATAAGTAGAATACTCGTATTATATATACAGCTGACTCATGTAGTTGTCTCCGCTCTCCCCCGACCATGCTATTAGAATAAGTCCACCTGACCCAAGCCACCTACTCGTATTTAGGTGATATCTGTTTTCACAAAAAAGTGACCTCCACTCCACTCCCGATCCGCTCTAGAATTCGCGCTAATCCCCCCCTCGTTGACGGATCGCTTGAGCCCTCAACTGCCCCAGTCCGCTTCCTCATCACCACTTTTGGCTCTCTCCGCTAACGTTTTTCTAAAAATTTATATTATATAAAATAAGGTCCGGTACTGTGGATAATCGGGGGTGAAGCATAGGTCGAAACCCCCCGACCTTCAACAACTACAACCCTTTATAACACCACACTATTACCGCTGTTGCACCTTGGGTCTTTTCTATAGGACTCTTGCAAATTTAACTTTATTACACATTTTTTCTTCATATAAGCTTTATAAGCTGTCTATAGCTTATTCGTCGTCTGGCTTATTTGATAAGAAATGTGAAATATAAGCTTATGTTTCCTAGGCGTTTTATGTAGTATAAGCTTAATTTTGTTATTTTTTAGAATTTTTTAGGTCGTTTAGTATTTTTAACATTTTATTTTCATTAAAAACTTAAAAAAATCATAAAAAATAGAAAAATAATCAAAAAATATAAATATTTTTTAGAAAATTTTCTTTTGTCATAAAGTTCGTAGGAAAATTAGTTTTGCTTTCATAGGGTCTAATTTGCAAAAATTCGATTTTTAAAGAACGGGATTTGTCCCCGTTCTCGTTTTTCGTGTTTTTAACGCTCATTTCAACTCCGTTTTTGTTCTAGTTTTCTTTTTAACTTACTTTTTAGTTCGTTCTAGTTTTCTTTAAACTTACTTTTTAGTCAAATAGAATCTATTTTAAAAGAAAATTTTAAGTTAGGTTTATTTTTAGCAAATTAGTGTTTTTGACCTTTTTTAAGGGTCCCGTTTTGCGTTTTTAGTTAAATTTTGATTTCCCGTTATTTGTTTTCTTGCTTAATAGTTAGAGCTTGTTAATTTTAATTGTTAAAAGTAGTTAATTAAATCAACTATTGTTTCCCATTCAAATCATTGTCCGAACAACAAGCGTAGTTTCAATTTCACAAATCGTTGGGGATAACGACCCGGGGAATCATACTTCCCGGTTAAGATACATATTATATTATATATATTTTGTAGAGTTTCATTTTCACCTTTTTCCTCAAGGGTAAATTGGTAATTTTCCATAGTCTTATGTATTATATATTATATAGCCGTATCAAAAATTTTGGCGCCGTTGCCGGGGGTTTGTGATTAAGATTCTATCATTTGAAGTTTGTTGATATTAATTTGAAGACCCTTTCATTTTTGAAAGTTTTGTTTTTGTTTAAAAAAAATTTATTATAAAAATAAAAAGTAAAAAATAATTTTCTTTTCTTTTTAGTATAAATAGAAGATTAAAAACAAAAAAAATACAAAAATATTTGCTTTTTCAATTTAAAAAAAAAAAGTTGGTAAAAGAACACCAACAAATAATACCTTCAATTGAGGTATTATCATAATAAGTTCCCAACTCGAATCAAAGATTTCAAAACTTGCCATTTGTGTCATTTACGAAATACGGCTCACCTTAAAAAGTAAAATCTTTAAGAGCTACCGTGAAGTAAATTTGATTATTTGGTTTAAGTTGTCTTCCGTTTATCCATTTAAAATAGATTGTTAATAAAGCTAAAAAAATTAGTGTAATTCTTTGTTTATCTTTTTATTTCTTTTTCTACTTTGTGCATGCGCACTCGTTCTCAAACCCGCAACCGTAACCGTCAACAACAAAGCCAACCGGCTGTTGTTCAACCTTCTCATTTAGAAGAACCTTTTGTTAATCCTCCATTAGTTTCGATGGCTGATAACCGGACTATGGCACAATTGCTCCAAGCACCCACCGAGGGGTACGAGGATGCAATTGTAATTCCCGAGATCAATGCTAACTTTGAGTTAAAGCATGGTTTGATCAATCTTGTTCAAAACAAACAGTTTTTCGGACATGATAAAGAGGATCCACATGCTCACATCCGTTATTTCAATAAGATTACTTCAACAATGAGATTCCCGGACATCCCGAGCACGTCAATTAAGCTTATGCTTTTTCCGTTTTCTCTTGAAGGTTCAGCCCGGATTTGGCTAGAAAAAGAACCTCCTCGATCAATTTTGACATGGGATGATCTTGTTTCAAAATTCATTAATCAATTCTTTCCTCCTTCAAAAACGACAAATCTTCGTAACGAAATCACGAGATTTCAACAAAGATTTGACGAATCGTTTTATGAGGCTTGGGATCGATTTAATGACCTTCTTCGAGCATGCCCACATCACGGATTTTCAGAACTACATCAGTTGGATACGTTTTACAATGCTTTGAATGCTAATGATCAAGATTCATTGAATTCTGCTGCGGGTGGAAACTTTTTGGATAAGATGCCTCGTGAATGCTAGAAATTATCGAAGAAAAATCCAAGGGTCGAAATTTCACGAAACAAGGCCTTCGTTGCCAAAGTGAGTTCGAATTCATCTACTCCAGGAATTTCACCAGATGTTGCTGCTCTTACAACCGAAGTTTCTGAACTTAAGAATTTGATGAAGACTATGCTTATCGACAAACAAAAAGCCCAAGCTCCCGCAACCGTAAAAGCGGTCGAGCAGAGTTGTGTAACTTGTGGAGGTGCTCATTCTTATAAAAACTGTCCAGCCACCGATGGCAACGTTTATCAAGATAACATTCAAGAGTACTTTCGCAAGTTGCTGCAGCAATTTTAAATCAGGAAATACCAATTCAGACCACCGATGGTATACAAACCAAATCCGACCTCCTGGTTTTCCTCCGATTCAAAACAATCAAAACCGTTACAATCTAAATCAAGGAAATAATTTCAACCAAAATCGAGGAACCAATTTCAATCAAAACCGTGGAAGTAACTTCAACCAAGGACAAGTTTACCAACCTCCAACGATTCAAACCCAGTTTATCAAGCTCCTCCTCAACAAATACAAGGCGTTTCAAAGACCGATTTTGAGAATTATGTCGAGGCTAATGATGTTGTGTTACGGAATATGCAAAATCAAGGCCAGGGTTTACAAAACCAGATGACAAATTTAACGGAAATGCTTTCTAAGTTCATAACGTCCAATACCGCTTCGTCTTTAAATTCAGGAACTCTTCTAAGTCAAACCGTAACTAACCCTCGTGAGCATGTCAATGCTATTACCACACGAAGTGGTAAAACTTGTGAAGGACCTTCGACTCCTCTTGTTCCTACGCCCGTTGTTTCTACTCCTCTAAAGGAACCCAAACAAAACTCGGAGACGTCAATGGATAAAGTGCAAAAACCAAGTTTAGAAAATACCGCACAAGTCCCACCTCCGGAGGATTATGATTCCATTTTTATTGAAATTCCAAAACCAAAGGCTAAGAAAACTGTTCTAGAGCCTAATTCTCCAGAGCCTGATTTCATTACACCCAAGACATCCATATCCCGAGAGGATGAAAATAAGAGAGAAAGATAAACACATTGCTCAGCAGAGCAGGTTTAGGAAGTTGTTTAAACAACTCTGTTTAGAAATTGGTTTAAAAGATGCTCTCATCGAAATGGCGAAATTCAAAAAATGGTTAAGCACTTTATTGAAAAACAAAGAAAAACTTGAGGAAATCGCCATCACAACCATAAATGCTGAATGTTCTGCTATCATCTTGAACAAAGTTCCTGAGAAACTCGAAGATCCTAGAAAATTTCTTATTTCGTGTACTCTACAAGAACTTGATAGACAAATGCTTTAGCCGATTCCGAGCTAGCATAACACTTATTTCCTCAGTCTATTCTACCAACAACTATGGGCTTGGAGCTTTGAAGCCACCCAAAGTACACTCGAGCTTGCTAACCATTCCGTTACGCACCCAATGGGTATAGCCGAGGATGTTGTAGTTAGAGTTGATGGTTTCACTTTTCTTACTGATTTTGTTGTGGTTAATTTTGAACCAGACTCGAGAGTGCCTATTATTTTAGAGAGACCTTTCCTTCGCACCGCAAAAGCTCTCATTGATCTATATGAGGAAAAAATTAACATTAAGAGTAGGAAGCGATGAACTTGTCTTTTATGCTGAAAAATCTGAGAAAAGCAAGAATAAAGCATTAAGCTCATGCTAGTTTCGGTCATTGATTTTCAAAAGATGAGCCATTTAGTGGCAGTACCACTAATCATTCCGATGCTCTTTCTCATTCTTCTCCGGTGAAGACTAGTGATAATCTTGAGGAGTTCGCCGATGAACTCACTCTTCTTAAAAAAGGTGTTCATAAAGAAAATTTTCAAGTTTATTCAAACCCTCTTTTCGAATTTGATGATGACTTCAATTCCAGTAACGAAAATCCTCTCTTTAACGAGATAGATGAAGATGTTGAAAATAAGAACTCCAACGTTTTAGATTCTGATAAGCCAGTTTTATTTAACACACCTTCGTCCGATAAGGTTGAGTGTTCCGATCCAGAAGACGATATTGATGAGATCGATGCTTTTCTAGCCATGGAAGTTTCTTCTAATATTAGATGAGGTTAATTTTGATTTCCGGAAGAGACGTAATTTTCTTGAGAATCTGCTTATAATGATACAACCCATAATCTCGCGCCGATAGTGATTTCCGATCAAATTAAAATCATCCATAATACATCGATTACTTTTTCTCAAGGATGATCCTCTACACATGAGTTCGCCGGTGAACTTATTACACTTCCTTCAAGGATTGTTCGTGAACATACGGATTATCTTAGTCGTATGACTTTGCTTTGTGAGATTTCAACTTTCCGGTCACATGACAATGTTCATGCTAATTCGAGTTCAATTATCGAATATCTTCCCGTATCTCTAATCCCCGTTGAGGATAGTGACCCCGTTCAAGAAGAGATCGATATATTCCAACATTCAGATGATTTAATTTCCACCAGTGGTTGAGAAATGACTCCGAAGAGGAAGATAATGAGTAACCTAACCTGTGATTCATCAAGACAACCCGTCATCTCCTCATCCTTCGCTGGAACCACCAGACGTTTGCTTTAATATTGAGCCTGATACGGCCATGAAGAATGATGAAGATTATAATCAAGGGGAAATTGTTTTATCCCTAAATGTTGAAGATGTTAATTCCTTCACATTTGTCATTTGGACTTTTCTCCCATTTTTTACCTACCCCGAGGATTCTCGTATTATTCTCTCTCTCAGGAGTGAGGATCTTGTTTTTGACCCCGGCATCTCTACTTTTCATTTCTCTCTTAAGCCATAGTCCATTTGCTCTCCCTAAAGGACGAATGATTTAGGTATCGAGTCAACTAAGTGACTCGTTACCAAAAAAAAGCGCTGTCGTGGGATGCACCCCATGCTTATCCATTTTCTATTTTTCTTTCTAGTTTTTAATGTGTTGTGAGGAGGCTTGTACTCTTCCGTTCTTTGTATTTGTTGTTTGTGCTTGTGCTTGTTTGCAGGATGAACCCAAATTTTCTGAAGACTCTCGTGTTCGGTGTTTTGTCCCGGAGCCACATTCCATTGTGCTTAAACGGTTTTTTGGTTAATATAATTTACCGGGGTAATTTCCCCTTTACCAAAAAAAAAGATTGAGCGTGAAAAATCAATGCAAGAATTTGCGAATATGTTTAAAGAATATTTGGAAAGAATGAACATCCAACGAAAATAAGAAGAGAAACGAATTTTTGAGGAAGCCGCGAGGCAAGAAGAAGAGAAACGAATTGCCGAAGAAAAGGAGGCCGCAGCTAAATGTAAAATTCAAGAGTGCTTAAATATCGAAGAAAAATCTATTCCTCAAGCTTCTACACATTCAAGGAAATTTCGAATTGATCTGACTTTAAGTAATTTCACAATTTCTACTAAACGTATTCTTTATCGGAATTTAAAATTCCACACGTCACTCCAAATGTGGAAACCGTTAACTCTCTAAGTATGGGGGATAAACATCTTGACATTTCAAAAGATTCACTTGAATCTAGTGTTAAAGATCCTATTCCAATCCCAAGTGAGTCTAACGATACTTCCAACGGTGCATGGAATTCGCTTCTTAATAATGAAAATTTTCAAAAAGCTCTTAATAATTGGTGTAATCTTGCACAAAAAAATTCTATGCTTTCTATTTATGATGAAAATAACAAAATAAGGGATTGCTATAAGCTGTCGCCTTTCGCAATCACACCCGTCTTACCAACCGATGAGGACTCTCTCATAATGGGGGACGAACCTCTTAGCACTATTCCTGAAAAGGAATCGGACGAATTAATAAAGTCTAGTGTTGAGAACCTTGTCCCAATCCCAAGTTAGTCCGAGGTTACTTCTGACAATTAAAGTGAGTGTGATGTGCTCGTTGATGATGAATCTTCTCCGACTTTTATGACTTTCTCGAATCCTCTCTTTGATTCTAACGACGATTTCACCTCTAGTGATGACGAGTCACTTTCTGATGAGGACGTTCCGAAAGAAAATTTCAAAATTTATTCGAACCCTCTTTGTGATAACGAAGAAATCATTTTTCCTAAGATAGATCCGCATTCCTTTAATGCCGAATCTAATCTTATCGACTCTATGCTTAACCGTGATACTAATATTTCTCCTAAGTTTGATTCTCTTCTCGAGGAGTTCTCCGGTGAACTCGCTCATATTGATCCAATTCCACCGGGAATTGAGAAAGCCGACTTTGATCTAGAGGAAGAAATCCGTCTTGTTGAAAATTTGTCGTATGATAATTCATCTCCACGACCGCCGGAAGAACTTAATGCGGAAATTGTCGATACGATTGTCGAGTCTCTCGCTCCACCACTTATCCCCGTTGAGGATAGTGACTCTCGTATGGAGGAGATCGATTTATTTCTTGATTCCGATGACTCGATGCCACCAAGCATTGAGAACGACGACTATGACTCAGAAGGGGATATCCGTTTTCTTGAAGAATTGCTTAGCAATAATTCCCCTCCCCTTCCCGAAAATGAGTCATTTTCTCTGGATCATTTTGATGATCCGTCTCTTCCCAGTCCTCCTCCGGAACCACCGGATGTTGAGATTAGCTTAAATTTTGAGCCTGATGCGCCTGTGATTAACAATTTTGATGAGCTTAATGAAGACGAATGTTTTGACCCAGGGGGAGGTGAGATTAATGTTTCTCAAAATGTTGAAGAGGACGATTCCTTCACATTTGTCATTCGGACTTTTCTACCGTTTCTCACCTACCCTGAGGATTCTCCGTTACTTCTCTCCTCCGGGAGTGAGGATACTATTTTTGACCCTGGCATTTCCACTTTTCATTTTTCTTCTCTTAAGCCGGTGGCATATGAAAATCCGATGGTGATTTTTCTATTCTTCTGTTTCTGCCCCAAGGACAAAGGAATTCGGGGGGAGTCAAGCTAGAGACTCGCACAAAAACAAGCGCTTCTCGGGAGGCAACCCGTGTCTTTTATTTCTTTCTATTTTCTTAATAAATAAGTGTGTTATTTTATAGCCCAAGTGTGGGGGCGTGCTTCTTTCTTTGGTTTGTGTATTGTTTTTGCTTGCAGGATTCCTCAAGATCATGAAGACCCGTGCTTGTTTTCAATCCTCCAATCATCCGGTCTTCGATCTTTTGCTTATTTTGGAATCCTCAATCCTGATCATGTATATATATATATATATATATATATATATATATATATATATATATATATATATACTATATATTGTTTCCCCCTTTCACACTTAGGAATTTTTTCTGCATTTGCCTTTTATATTCCTAAGTGTGGGGGTTAAAACCCGACATTTTTTGAACTTGAGGCCAATGTTCATTCTTAAGTGAGGGGGATTTTCTATCGAATGTGGAGGATTTTTTTCTTTTTTATGATTTTTTTTTTTTTTTTTTTATACCTTTGCCTATTTGTGTTCCCTCGCAAAACCCCGTTTTGACCAAAAATTTTAAATTTTTATTGTTTTATTATGTAAATAATATATATATATATATATATAATAATATATATGATGAAATATTAAACTGTTTGTTATAAGTAGGCCCCGTCAGAATTAGTAGCCTTTTGACTGACCGAGTTTTACACTCTTTTTAGCTTTCCTCTTAGCTTGAGATAAAGCGTTTGCTTATTTTAAAATTTTGCAAAGAACGAAAAATGATAGAGTTTGATATAAGTTAGATGCTAAGCGTGGATTAGTTGGATATCTTTAGAGCTCATAGAGGTTAATTGTGGCTTTTTGCTCCCACCAGCTTAATAAACGCTATATAATTGTTGAATAAATAAAGTTGCTTTAGGTTTTTGCGATTCTTAGTTTAAATCACTTCGTAGAGATTCCTTCTGTGATGTAAGGTAACATCCGAAGGTTTGTTCATTGTTGTGGGGGAAATAGACTCCTGGACCATGGTCGGCTCGCATACCGATGTGGCAGTTGTTAAAAGACCACAGGACTTGAAATTTTGGATTTTTATAATAATAAAATGTTAGTAATAAAACCAAAGTCCGAATAAGACTTCTGGATCATGGTCGGCTCGCATACCGATGTGACAGTCGTTTAAAGGGTGGAGGTAATAATAATAAAACTGTGGGCTGATAAAAGTTTACTGCATCTTGCCGGCTCACAACCGATGTTGCAGTCTTCTAAATAAAGCACATAGTAATAATCCGAGACTGATAAAAGTTTGCTGCATCTTGCCGGCTCACAACCGATGTTGCAGCCTTCTAAAAGGTCGAGGAAATTACCGAGGTCGAAATATGTTTGTTGCATCTTGCCGGCTCACAACCGATGTTGCAGCCTTCTAAAGGACCGAGGTTTAATAATGTTGCAATAATAATAAGTATAAAGCCAAATTTTGACTCCGGGGTTATCTAAATAAAGCCTCCGTCTCTGGACTCGTAGTTGAGTTGTTGCGGATGAAATAAAAAGGATAACCCCTAAATCATGCGAAATTAGAACCTTAATGTGGACCTTATTCTCACCATATCGTCTCTTTAGGAAAGGATTTCAAACTAATTGTGGTCTAAACCGGGTTATTTTATTTAAATAAGGACATAATTTATTTGTCACCAAAAATAAAAAATTCCTTAGAGGAAATTAGGAAAAAGGGAGCGAAAAGTTAAGTTTATACTTACACAATTAGCATTTATGAGTAGTGTTAGCATCTAATCTTATATTTAACTGTGATTTCGTTTTAAGCTTAGTTTGGGGATTGTGAAAATCAAGGATGATGAACTCCTACTCTTAAAGCCTTTTGAATAAATGTTATAAATTTTATCTTAGTTTTTTATTGAATAAATGGTTAAAACGGGGGCGCTTTAGAAATAAATGATTTTTGAACCTTCTTAAATGGACCTTTTCTGTTCTTGTTTGATTGTGAGGGGTCATAAGTTAAAAAGGGGATTTAATTATTTATTTCCGGGCGTGTTTTATTTACATTGCGTGTGGGACCAGCAATGGCTTAGTGTGGGGGAATTTGATGTGCGCTAAAACACACATCATTTGTACCCCGGAAAATGCTAATAAACGGACTAAGACACTAAAATATGGATAAATATGTTGCAAATATGTTTGTATTGTGTTTTTATGTCTTACAGGTACAAAGGATTGAAAACAAAGCAAAAACGGTAATTTTCGGGTGACTTTCGACGACGTTTTCACGTTTATCGAGGTCGAAACGAAGTCGTTAATTTTCCTCGATCACTCCATTGGAAAGAGCACGAAATTACGAGTCCAACGGTACCGGCCTTTCATATTTGAACCTTTTTATTTTGAACCTTTTTCGTCCCTGTTTGAACCTTTAATACTAATATAATAAAGAGGGCCAAAAGTGGTTTAAAAGAATAATAATACATATATATAACAAGACCACTGCCTAGCGCAGTTGGTCTTGTGGTTTCCTTTGAGACTTCACCCGAGAGGTCGGGAGTTCGAATCACGCCAGAGGGTTTATCCCCTCTTATCCACGTCAGCATGCCACGTGGGCACACGTGGCTGACACGTGGTGCCACGTGGCATGCCACGTGGCGGACCCGGACCCGACCCGAACAAGACTCGAACCCCCGACCTCAACACCTCAACCTTATATACACACACACACCCACTCCTTACCGTTGTGCCCTTGGGTCTTTTTCATAAGACTTTTGCACCTTTAATCCTTTATACTCATTTTAGCATTTTAAGCTAATAAGCTGTCACAGCTTAGTTCATAGCTTATTTAATAAGCTGTGAACTCGGGCTTACTTTTCCTAGAATTTAGATAGTTTAAGCAATTTTTAGTAATTTTTCTAGAATTTTTATATTTCGTTTAGTATTTTTAAACATTTATTTTCATTAAAAACTTTAAAAAATCATAAAAAATAGAAAAATAATCAAAAAAATAAAAATCTTTTTTAGAAAATTTTCTTTTATCGTAAAGTTCATAGGAAATTAGTTTTGCTTTCGTAGGGTCTAATTTGCAAAATTTCGTTTTCTAAAGAACGGGATTCATTCTCGTTTCCGTTTTTCGTGTTTTAACATTCATTTCAACTCCGTTTTTGTTCTAGTTTTCTTTAAACTTACTTTTTAGTCAAATGGAGTCCATTTTAAAAGAAAATTTTAAGTTAGGTTTATTTTTAGCAAATTAGGGTTTTTGACCTTCATTTAAGGGTCCCGTTTTGCGTTTTTAGTTAAATTTTGATTTCCCGTTATTTTTTTTCATGTTTAATAGTTAGAACTTGTTAATTTTAATTGTTAAAAGTAGTTAATCAAATCAACTATTGTTTCCCATTCAAATCATTGTCCGAACAACAAGCGTAATTTCAATTTCACAAGTCGTTGGGGAAAACGACCCGGGGAAGCATACTTCTCGGTTATCATACGTATTATATTATATTATATATATTTTGAAGAGTTTCCTTTTTGCCTTTATCCTCAAGGGTAAATTGGTAATTTTACATCGTATTATATATATATTATATATGTATGTAAAATTGCAATCATGTCACTCTGATGTTCTGGCCAAATCTTAAGGATGATGCGTAGGATTCTTGACATATATTTCTTGTTTTTCACTCGGACCCATATCTTAAGCTTATATTCTAATAAGGCTACTTTCCATAGCTTTTTAGATTAGCTTTTTTTATATTGTTTTCGTTTTAGAGCTTTTGCCTCCGAACACTAAAAATAATGTAGCCTGGTAAACATTGTCAGAACTAATCATGTTAGTACATATTGAGTGACACAAAGGCTTATCAACCACTGTATGAAAATCAGATGTCACGTACCTTGTTCCAAATGAATGATCACTTATGTTAAAAACCTGGGGACAACTTCAGGAGGTATTTTTTCTAATATCTTCTGCACAGCATCTTCAATTAATTTTTCTTGGTCGTCGTCATTTTTTTTGCATAGCTTCTAGTTTCCTTTCATGATCCTCTTTTAACTTACTGATTATCCTTTCAAAGTTCGCTTCAAGACCCCTTTGTGTATCAACGGATTGAACTTTTTCAACTTCTAAACTAACTGTGGGTGATTTCACAATCTCCCTCGGGCCCATAGATGCACTACCATCTCCATTCACCTTCTTTATTAATGTATTAGTAACACCTCTACCAAAAATTCTACGATGTCCATCCTACTCTTTGTTCATAACAGCCAAGAAAGGATCTGCAGGAGCACTTTCATCTTCTAGAGGATTATACTTCCTTATTTTTTCCTTTAAATATAATGTAAGAAATAAAAAGTTAACTAAACATATTAGCAATACATGATACAATTAATATAGATGTTTTATTATCTTATGATTTTATTCTCCGTGTCATCATATGTATCAGCATATACATTTCCTTCTTTCCTTTGGCGTGTGCGCTCAAACATTTGAGTTAAGCTAGGTCCTTTCTTGTTGGGATCTTCATTTTTCTGTATTTATAATCAATATAAACATCAATAAGGTGTATCATTCATGTGGATAGCATGAACATCAAATATGACAGCAAAGAGATTACCATATCTTCACGAATCCTGGCAAACTTTTTGGACCAGTTGTGTGCATGTTTTTTTAGACAAGCGCGCAAATCCCTTGCCGCCAAACAACGCTTCTACACGGTTAACAAAATTCCAATTCAATCCATGTACAATAAAGGAAAAATAATACAAATACATAGATAGTTTCATTAAAGATATATTGACACTGAATTACCATCACATCTTTCTTGCTCTATGAAGTTAGCAACTTTGAAAAATCCTTTTGTCGAATGGATTTCGGTCGATTCTTCCATCTCGTTTGCATATCCTTAGTTACTATTGTTATGTAAAAGGCGACATTTTTTTACATAAATGTTGCTTAGTTACTATTGTTATGTAAAAGGCGACATTTTTTAAAGTGTTGCTTTTAAAGTGTTGCATTAAATGCTTATTTGTTGTAGTGTAGTATCCGGAGGAAGAACATCAACCGGACGACCTCCTACGATCCGATGAACAAAGGTATAGAGTTATCAGGTACATCAGATCGTCAAAAGCACATCAAATGCTCAAAGCGGATTTAATCGAACACGTCAATCGCAATCGCAATGATTAAGTTATGATGTTATTTATTTCGGAATTTGGGATGCGATCTGATTCAGAATACGAAATAGATTAGTTTCTGTTTCGTGTGTCGTAATTTATATGTATGCTGTATTTTTTTTTTTCCGTCAGTCGTATTTTCAATTCCGTATGTCGTATTTTTAATTCCGTATGTCGTATTTTATTTTTGATGTATGTTTGTATTTTTTTATTTTGAATAGACACTCGTAAGATAGACTATTATTTTTCCTAAAGTAATTGTCTTATCTGACGGGATATACTATATATTACTACGACACGCGTTTGACGTTTATCATAAAGCTAGCTTTTTTGTTTCAACTATGCCAGCCTTGAGTTTCATATGTTATTGTCTTGTAAAGTTGGGGACATGATTGAGCATCATCATAGAAAAAAGAAATCCTTCTTTGCTCACCACATTTGCCCTACTTTGTTGTGGATATATTTCAAGCTCTTACTAGGTGGTATAGTAGTTTTAAGTTAAGCTCATTTATAAAAGATTAAGATTCATACATTTTACTTTGTTGTTAATTGCATTTCCTTTTTAATTGCCCAGGTAAAGTCTGTTGTGCTACTCACATTGAATGGGGCGATGTTTACCGTGGCAGTGGAAACATTTCTGAAAACAGGTTAGTGCGAATCACTTTTGATGCCGTCTTCATCTCTTCACCGAAGGTTCGTTTTGCCAAACTTGCATTACATTTGTTTAGTAAAAATCATAAGTTTTTATTGCTAAGCGACATTCTTCTTTGATTTTAGATTTCAAAACTGCATGCTCGAATAAGCTGCAAAGATGGCGTCTTTTTTGTTACTAATTTGAGCATCAAACAAGGAACCTGGATCACCGAGTAAGTTATATATCTGTGTGTATACTTTTTTTTAAGAGATAGCTAAACAATATGACCTTTTTGTACATGTATCATACATCTATATAAATCTTGCACATTTTTAGTTTTTCAGTAAGGGCATCTTAGAAACTGTTTTTTATTTTTTGCATATGCATCATCTATAAATTTTGTATCTTTCATGAAATGGCATCTCACAAATCCATATTTTGTTAACTTACAGTAACGAGGATAGGCGATACATGGTGCCTCCAAATTTCCCAACACATTTTCATCCATTAGATGTTGATAACGCCTAAATTATACATGTTTTCGGCGGCGTTATTTGCATTTATTTGATCATTTCTCATAAACTTTCGGTACTTAATCAAGTATATTTGCTATTATATGTTTTAGGTATGTGTTGTGGAAGAAAACGAAAGAATACACGAAGATAAGAAGCTTAAACGAAGAAGTAAACTCAAGATAAAGATCCCCCGACACCTGTTTACTGTTTTAGCCATAACTGGAGCATACGAACTCGGATTGAGTTGATTCAAGCGGCCACGGAAAGAGAATTCAATTATCTACAACTTTGGAAAAGGCCACTTGCTGAAAGTATCAAAAGTGCGCCGTACTTGCCCAAAAACCGACGCACTTCTGTCTAATCAGCCTGTTTACTGTTTTGATCATAACTCGGTCATACGAACTCCGTTTTAGTTGATTCAAGCGGCCACGCGAAGAGAATTCAGTTGTCTACAACCATGCGAAAGACCAAGTGCTGAAAGTACTACATGTGCGACGCACTTCTAAAAAAGTGAGGCGCACTTCTGTTCGAATTTAAAAGAATTTAATGCCATTAATTGGGACAACATTTACACCTCAAGTGCGCCGCACTTATTTGTAAGTGCGCCGCACTTGGCCCCCGAAACAGCCTATATAAGGCCCCTTTGCCTCTCATATCTCACACATCCTCACACCACTTTCTCTAGTTCGTTTAGAACACTCCAAGTGGGTGTTTTTGGTGAACTTGGCTTGAACAAATCATCACCATCATTAGAATCAAAGTTCTTGAAGAAGTTAGATAGTCTTGGTTGAAGTTCATCATTGTTCTTAGGTTTTGATCCATCAAAGAAGCATAGTTGTAGTGTTATTTCGAATCTATAAGCGATTGTGACGGAATTGTTCATAGTTTCCGGGTTTTACTTTGAATATAATAAAGTGTTCTTGGGAAATTCATGTGAAATCACCATCTTTTGTCTTTGGAATTTGGTATGAATCTTGTTGCTCTTTTAAATATAATCTTTGTTGAATCCATGATGTATGTTATGTGTTTTGTTACTCTGATCATGGAGT
>BQNB010097518.1:3394-25369 GCA_026074375.1 Tanacetum coccineum | reverse complement strand
TGAATAAAATATTTCTTTTAAATGTAAAAAATGTTTTGTGATGTTTATAAAAAGTTTACAACATTTTATAAAAGTTTCCTTTGATCAGAAAATGCATCAAGCATTTGTTTATTCATACATTGGAGTGATATAAGTTTGAAATGAATATTAATCACTAATTACTTGTTTATGTTTTAATTTTTCATTGAATGTTTTTATATTTTGTGATTATCAAAATGTAAGGATGTGAAAAATATTAATAATGTTTTTAGGCATTATTTCTATCAACAAAATATGCTATGCACCACATAACTATACATGATTCACATGATCTGGTATATACAACTAATCACATGAACATATATGCATCGCAAAACATGAACCGCTTAGCTGATAGACATGAGCTAAATAGCTACAATCCAGATAATCTTATAATCCATGTACTAATAAACATATCAACGTGCGATGCACCTAACTTTGTATTCAATATCGAGCAATCGGTTTAAGTCTAAGCATCCCCTACTAATGGTGGATACTTAAATCTCTTAAATCTATCATACTATGAATATAATGTAGTGATATTTGACTTTAGGCTTGAGCTTGTTCCTTTGTCTTGATTTGTATGATAGAATGTGATCTTAAGCATCTTGAGATCATCAACCAAGCATAATCTCGTTGCTATCTTAATGAATCTTGCCATCTTGTGTAACTTGTGACTTCTGGACCGACATGCTCATACCTTTCTTGATTTGTTGACTTGAAAAGCTTTAATGTTACATCTTTCTTGAAATTGTTTAACTTTAACACTTCGTCACTTCGAGAAAGACGTTCGGTATCAAAGTGACGGAAACTTCTTAGAAATTCTTTAACTTTGATACTTTGTCACTTCAAGAAAGACGCACGATATCAGAGTAGCGGAAGTCTTGAAACATGTACTTGAGCTTTCATGGTGTCTTTATGTTTGTCGGTCGGGTATGAGCATGTGGCAATGAATCTTGTGAGTCAGCTGGAATCAGGTACCTTCACCTCCATCTTTAAGTTTCCTGCATTAAAATAGTTAGCAATAAAGCAGGGGGAAGAATATGGCTTTGTCATTCGCCCGTGTTTGGTTGGAGTAACCTTAGAATCTGTGAGGATTGAGCTGTGATCAAGTAGATTCAATTTAAGAAGAATCTCCTTGACATGATTTCCAGCTGAAGTATAGAATCTTTCTAACACATATGTATTAGATTCATCAAACTCAACATGTTCTCATTACCGGAACGTCTCAAAGCAGACAGCACGATAAGAGTAAACCAGTGAGTTACTGTCTCACTGATTGAATAAGAAAATTTGATTTGAAAATCAATCGACGTGTCACTTGCTAAAGTGGTTTTGTGACACATCGAGAGTGTTAATCATTTCAAAAGTTCATCATTAATCATCAATTCATAACATGGAACAAGTTTGATTCAAATAGAATCGCACCATCATTTCTTTCCATTTATCACAAGTTTAATTCATATAGAATCGCACAAGTCACCTACCATGAGCTTGTTTGATGTTGGCTCAAGCGGGATTTCTATCTTCACTGTAAATAATATTACTCGGATGTTCTGGCAAAATCACAAGGATAATGCGTAGGACTCTTAATATATATCTTATTATTCACATTGTGTGACTTAGCAAGCATAATTTTGACGAGTATCCTAATGAGATTTATGGATGATCTTTTTTGGTCTAGACTCAATAGTGCACTTTGGTTTTAGTGATCGAAGGCTGGAGCAGACTGCCACCTTTTCAATATCAACTAACTCAGAGTGAGAAAGTCGATAGAAATACATGTAATCTCCGTGAGAAATAAAATAAGAGTCTGTTGAGAGACCTTGAGTGGCTAGGGAGGGTTGTGCATAGCGTCACTAGGTCCATGACAGTCTTCAATGTCAGATAATAACTTAGTGTTTCTGACAGTTTATGTATTGACCCGGTTTCTGCCTAAGTGTATGGAGGGCTTCTTTCTTTTCACCCTTTATCCTTACAATTCTTTTTAATTCTTTAACCCCTTTAACGCTTACCGAGACTTCATAACTAGTACCTTGTTGGGTTTGTTCATGTACTAGCTCCATCTCAGTCGGCACTTTTCCCAATTCTCACTTTTTCTCCTTTTGTATCATACCTAAGGACTTATACACTATCTAGTGGATATCCCTGGGTAGATCTCTCCGGTTCTGGCTGGATCATGGGATTTGAATACCTATGCCTAACCACCTTATAACTCCATAAATTTAAGAACATGGTCGGTCTTTTGGGTATTCCATCACAATCCTTCCAAAATCATTAAAAAGTTCAATCAAAGTGTTTGATATAAATATCAAAAGATTTACACTTTGAAAGTTTTTCATCATTACTAAAAACTCCCCTTTAACATGTGCACCATAATTGTAGAACATGCTAAGTGTAGAGTGCATTGAGTCCATTTTATATGATCACATTTCAATACAAGTTAGATGTAGTTTAATCACATTTTCTCCCCTTATCCAAAATGTTAATCCCTTGATATTTTGGATATCCATTGATTAAACGTTCAGGGATAAAATGTTACACAATATCTAATAGGAACATTTTAATGCCCCCTTAATTTTTGAGGGTATATAAGACAGTGTTGAGTACAATAATTTTAAAAATTTTGAATTTACTAAGAAATTCTTGAAAATTTTGTACTCAAGCACTCCTTATAATCACCATTAAGTCTACACTATATATATACAAATTCACAAGATTAATATGTACGAGATTTAAGCTGAATGATGAGAACATCATATGATAGAATCATATGGTTCTTTGTAGCAGCCGTAGGTCTTCCCTGTAGTCTCTCTTTAGAAGTTGTCTTAGCTTCCCCCTAAATCAGCAATCCTTCCTTGAGTAGATTCAAAACTTTTTTGCAAGCCGCATCAAGCATTCTTAATGTATAAAGCTCAGATATCCGAAGCACATAATTAACCCTTTTAAGAATTTGATACCGCAACACCAAAGTCAATTAAGTCCCAGATGAGCGCATTTCTCTCTTTAGGATAGTGATGATATAAATTGAAACACCAAAGTCAACTAAGTCTCAGATGTCACAATTATTTCCTCTAAATAGATGAAATGATAACTCTAAAGTCAACTAAGTCTCGAAAGTAGACATTTCTTCCTACAGGATACTGACAATCTAAAGGAATCATCATACCTATGTGTACCTCTTCTATCAAATATATCTATTTCCTTTAAGAATAAGCTTAGAGATTGAATGGTCTGGTAAAACATTAATTAAATCAGACATAATTCTTCTCATGTTTTAAATAATTATACTCCCAACACTTCCCCCTGGGGACTCAAATGATACATACTGACTAATTATAGGTTCCATGATCATTCAATCACAACCTTAATTATGATATGTAGAATCAAGATGCAAGAAATTAAAGACTTTTATTGATGAAAAGAGAGACAAAACATAAAAGGAGGCTAAACCTAATCTTGACAATGTATTGGTGTATGATGGAATGTCTTACCCTAGAAAAAGAAAAAACAAGAGTATAAATACTCTAAGGGGGGCCGGCCTATGTAGGCTTTTGTGGGCCTTTTGCGGACTTTTTGCTCAATGGCCCATTTACATTACAATACATTAACTAATGAGCTATCAAACGTCGTCTAACTTCGAGTGACTGAAACTTCTTTGTTAGACTTCAATTCTTTGTTTCTAACAACCCGCCTTATACCCCCCTTATAGTTTGCAACCCAAAGGTGAGCCGATTTGCTAAGATATGCACATATTAATTGTAGACTTCAATTCTTTTCACTCGAACCCAGCAGCGCTAATTATTTGAATTCTAGCATATACTGCCAGTGTCTTCAGCTCGTAGTCTTTTGGGGTTCTTCACTTGATGTATTTGTGCTTCAGTAGTAATCCAATCTTTGAAACTTGATCTTGATCTTTAGAACTTGAATTACTTGTTTTGATAACTTGATCTTGATCTCTAGAACTTGAATTATATGTGATCTTTTCTTCATTTTGCCATTTGCTGAACTGTGGTCCGACATGCTCATATTTGTTGTAATCCTGAAAGCTTTTGTGATCTTTCTTCTTCTAGACTTCATGACTTTAACATTTGAAGAAGACATTGATTCCATAGTTGCGGAAGCTTTGTAACTTAGCTTCTTGATTTCTTCAATCTTGGAGTGTGAGGCATGTGTTTTCAACGGATTTTTGAGTATGCACAATTAGTTTTAGCAAACTATCAGCTATCAACGGATTTGATATGTCTTTACCATGAGCCATTTGCTATGGACTAGTCAATGCTTTGTTGCAATTACAAGGTGCAATGATAACCTTATAGTTTTTAGCAAACTATCAGCTAGGAACGGATTGATTATCTCTTTAATAGATACGCTATTTGCTCTAGAGTAGTCAACTATTTGTTTTTAGAACATGGTGAGTCGATTAACCATACAGTCGAATGTCTGCCACCTTTGTGATCAGATAGATTCAATAAAGAACATTCTGAAGGGTTTTCAGGCTCAAAGCTCTTTAAGTCCTCAATACCGATGTACCAGATTCCCATATGGCTTGTAGTTCTCTAATCAGATTTCCGTAGACTTACAATATGGGTTTTCTACTAATAGAATGTTATAGAGTGAGTCGTTCGTTATATATGCCTGACTCTACCGTATATTCTCTTGTTAGCGTTTTACTTCTTAATACAATTAAGTACCGTAGAAGGCCAATGGCCAAAAAAAAATGATTTGAAAAAACATTCGATGTGTTTGTGAAAATTATTAGGACACAACGAAAGTTTAAATCAGAATGCTTGATGATGTTTTGAAAGATATCTCAAAAGATATAAGTGCCTCATGGGCTTCAGCAAATCATACAAGTATTTGTAAGACAGTATTCTCATAGTGGATACTGTTCCGAAGAAAGTATATGAGTATTGACGATTAGCTGGTGGTACAACATCTCATTCCTTCGTATTCCTTAAGATCACTTTCCCAATCATGAAACAAAAGATTCTTTGTGAATTATCAAGATACTTGTGTGTAACACAAAAGCTTTGGTATCTTGACATTGTTAAGAATATTAACACTTTTACTCCCCCTATACATGTGCGCGATCTTCGAACGATGGTTTTTTTACACATGCAAAGATAGGACGTAGCATTTTTGAATCAATCGAATCATTAGTTATCAGTTCACATTTTAAGTCACATTTTCTCCCCTGATCAAAAGTATGCAACTTTTGTATGGTTTTGATCTAGAATGGACTTAAAAAGATGTTTTGAGCTCCCCCTCAATCATTGAGGTGAGCTAATTGAGCAAAAATATCAAGTGATTATTAAAACAAGATCTGAAATATACCGAGACAAGAGTGAGAGATCAATCTGTCTGAGGACGTAGGTTGTGGCTCATTTCAATCTTTAGTAATAGAATCAGCAACAGTGTGTCCAAATGACCTGTAAAACTGTTAGAATAACTGATTCTCTCCCTCAAACAATGACCCGCTTTCTATGTATTAGAGATGTAGTCAATGTTTTTCGACATTAGTAACCCCGACCAGTTTGATAGATCAAATAGATTATAAGAAAATTGGGTCGGTGTCATAGACGACTTTCTAGTCTGTTAAAGAAAATAACGCACGGAAAGTACATTATATCTTGTGGTTTGCCGATTATTAAAAAGTAATTCCATGCCCAGGAGAACTAAATCACCTGGTAATAGGAACAACTGTCTTTTTGGGACAAACTTTCCTAAGGGTTAGGACCGGGTAACAGTCTGAAATAACTACAAGCCATTTATCTAATTTTTTTTTGATTTTTTCCGTTTTCTATTTTTTTTCTAAATATCCACAACTATACAAAGGATATTAATGCTTTAGCCATTCAAATACAGACTATCCCTTGGGAACCGGCCTTTCCTTTCGTATCACACTAGGTTTGCAATCAGTGAATCTAGAAGATCATAGTAAATTTTGGAATAGAACTAAACGCTCGGGGTTAAGTTCTAAAGGCTCAAACAATGGGTTCTTATCCTAGTTAAAGGACAGTTATCATACAGTGAAATGTCATCAGTGTTTCCACTGAGGCTTACCACTACAACAACCTTTCCAGTTGTCTTAAGCGTGCTTAGTAGTGTTCACATTCTGAGTTTGGTTGCTTTCCATACCTTTTTAGTATGATTCACACTTATGTTTGGCCTGGGGGGATTTTAGTATTACAGCTTCACAGAACGAATCACAAAATGATTTGATCAAACAACATCAACTTCTATTTGATTGCTGCTCTCTTGCGTTTCACACTTGTGCTGGGCCAATATACGATGGTTCTGAGTGTGGCTCTTTGGCATAGGTTTGCGAGATTCAGTGGCAGGTTTGTGTTTCTTGTAGAAGAATTCACAGGAACATTAGGTTCGGTTTTGTTGCACTGGTGGTTTCTGTGTGGGGTTCTATTTGAAGTCATCGGGTTTCCTGATAAGTAACTTGCTTTTTCTTAGGCAACGGTGGTTGGTTTTACCAGTTGGCTCTTTTGGGAGGTGTGGAACATACTTTGAACTGTTGGTATACATCCTTTGAAGCAAGTTACTTTAGGTTCTTCGAGGCTTTGTAGATCACTACTCTCGTTTAGCCACAGCTCCGTTCTTAGTTTGGTTCTCAGCAGTTAACGGCAGTAATCTTTACGGTGTATGTTGAAGTGAGTAAGCATTAGATTTTGACAGTTCTTCATAACGTCGTTTCAGCTTCAATTTCTGCCTCTATACCCATCAATTTGAAATTCTAATGAATGAGCGGCATTTTCAACTGGGTTTTAGCTCAGTTTTTAAGGCCTTACTTATCGAAGTACCTAAGTGGATCTACCTTACCATTCTTGTGATGTTAGATCTGAGTTTATTATGTTTCTGATGGTTGTGTTACTTTCCTTGAAGTTGATCCTTTAACTTGTTAATTTCAAATTTGATTAGTATGAGTGAGTTAGAATTATCACAAACCACTCTGTTTTGAGACCATTCTTTATATTTTTGAAAATTTACTACTTGTAAATTAAGTTGATTCTTTTCGTTAAAAGGCAACACCGTCTTTTCAGCTTCTTTAAGCATTTGTTGCTTCTTTAAAATCTTAGCTTCAAGTTCTACGACTTTGGAGTGTTCCCTATCGCAATTAGATCTAAGTTCTTCGCAAAGCCAATTCGAACTAGGGGCACAACAATATCCGAAGCAAGCACAATAGAGCATATATCTTTCTCTAAATAATTATCAATTAAGCAGTCGTTTTGAATTAAAAGATTTTTTCTCTCTATTTTCAGGTTCTTGTTCGCAAGAACGCATCGTTCGTACTCAGTGTCCAGCTCGTCAAATATCCGCATGTATTCAGTAACTTTTGTAACAATGTTTTCATCAAGTTTTTGAACAAGTTGTTTAACATTTTCATAAAAAGGTATTATTTGTTCTGTAAACATTGCTTTAACGGGTTTAAACTCCCTTGAGCCGCTTGGATAGCGACATGGATCTGTTCTTTGGTTTATGACATGTGCAAATGCGGGAATCCATGAGTTTAATCCTTGTAAACAAGTGGAAATTTGACTCTTGCCGACGAGTACGAAAATGGAGGTCCATAGGTTAGGTAGGTTACTTTTCTGTAGTAGCAAAGTTTCTTTAGCAGGTTAAACAATAAACCTGTTCTTGGGACAGTTCCTTCTGAGGAACAAAGTGACTATCAGGCTTAGCTCAGCCATAGGTTTATGGGTTTAATGTCCCTAGTCTCTTTCAGACTTTAGTTCTACGACTTTAGCTGTGAAGCTAATGAGTCTTCACTGTCATGCACTTTAATAGAGGTGTGGGTAGGGTTTAAAAGTGCATGGCCATCATACAAGGTAGGTTGAGTCAACTTAGCTTGTTTGAGGTTCCACAGATTGCTACGACCTATAGCTGTTTTGTGCAAATCATGTGTTGCTAGGTTAGGTCATTTTGTTAACATTGGAATAGTTTGTGTTGGTTGTTGAAATCTTTGCAAAATTTCTGTTGCAACTTTATTAGCACTTTTTAAACAAACTATTTCTTCAAGGTACCTTTCCTCAAGGTCCTTCTTTTTAGAAACAACCTTTTTACTTTCATTTTATCAAAGAGTTTAATTGACTCAACATTTGAGAAAGTTTTGACTTAGCAACACCATGTCTTCTTCAAGAGCATCATTATGTTTGTTACGTTGATTAATTGGCCTAGTCTAATCTTATTTGACTTTATTACGTTTCCTTGACTAACCATTTTGTTAGCATTTGTATGCTCAGCTCTTAAGGTTATTAACCAGGGCTTTGTTCCTGTTTAACCTTAAGGTGTCGTTTCTAATTGGGTTTTTCTCAAAGTCATCTAAGATGGTAATCATGGATATCTCACCGGGTGGCGCAGAAGATACCTCAGTTGGAACATCTTGAACTTCGCTGTCAAGTTGGTACTGATGATACGGAATCGTATTGTCATCAATATCCGACTCAACATCAGAGTCTAGGTGTTCTTCCTTGGTGATCTCATGTTTTACCAGATGATTCACATTATCACAAGATTTGAGATTAGTGCAGTGTGTACTATTGGACTTGAGCTGGTGTTTGCACCATTGTTTCACTTGTTGATGACAAGTTTAGCATGAAAAGTTGTTGGCATGAGGTACCTTCATCTTACCGTTGATACGTCGTACGCGTTCCTCATGGCTCTTACTTCTCGAACATGTTGGCTAGTCGTTATAATAGCCAGTGGCTGATCATAGAGCTGTACATTCTAATCAGCAAGGAATGCTTCCGCCTTCAGCATTAAAAACTTTTCCTTTTCTCCTTTAGCTTCCTTACCGCATCTTGTCCTTGAAGTAATGAGAGTCTTTTACTCTCTTTTTCTCCTTACACTGCCTAGATACATGCCCTTCTCCACGGTTAGTTGTAGATATCACCTTCTTCCCTACGTGTCCATATTGCTCATAGTTATGTGTTCTCGACTTACTCGTATTACACTATTACCCGGAGCTCTTCTTGAATGGTTTTTCAGTAATCAATCTGCCCCCGTCATGCACCATAGTATGATCTCTTGAGTTGGCCGATGTCCTGAGTGGTTGTGTTGGAGGAAACTACTTTTGGAATCAATCTCACAGTCTTCGATATGGTTCTTGGTTGCCAACATTGCACTCATTGCATGATTGAGGGGAACTGGTCTTGTTGTGGGGTGGAGGATGTTAGTGGTCCATTATTGTTGTTGGTGTTGGAGGTAGTGGTTTGAGTTGGTGCATGGTAGTGTGTTGTTTGAGCAAGGTATGCCAAAGGATCAACAATGTTGGTAGACTGCTCTTGTTTCTTGAGTGTCTTCATAGCATGTAGTTCATATGATTTAAGGTAAGTATAAAGTTCAACATAGGTTGTCGCAGAAATATCCTTGTTGTTCTTCACATTGGTCACATACTTTGCCCAATACGGAGGAAGGTTGTTGACAAATTTTGTGTTCATCTGATGAGTGGGGATGTCAAGCTGAGTAATCTTCATATCATTGATCAGCTTATGGAAACAAACAAAGTAGTTATGAATTGACTCATTTCCTATTGCACGAAATCGTTCGTACTCATCAAACAGTTCTTCCTTCTGTTTTTGGAGAGACTTTCCCGAACCTTTCATTAGAAGCTCTACATTGTCCCAAATCTCTTTCCCAGTACGAGTCTGGTTTAGTATGTTGAATACATGTCTTGGGAGCCCTTGACTGAGAATGTCGGTTGCTTGAATATCAGCTAGTTCTTTATTGTTCTCAATCTCAGTAAACTCTTCATCCTGCTTGTCTCTTGTTACTTGTACTGCAACCTCACCTTGACCTTCTGTGACAATAATTTGAGGATGCGGAGTAGGTCCGTTTTGTATTGATCTCCAAATTAACTTACCAAGAGGTTTCCCACGAATGTACCTCTCTATACGAATTCTCAGAGATTCGTCGTTACTTTCTACCAACATGGGAGGACGATTGTCCGTACCCGCTGCACTTAATTCCTTATTAGTTGACATTTTGATGTAAGTATGATATGAATGATTGGATCCCAAGTGATTGTTGTTATGTTTGATTTTTGTTTAGGTTTGTTGTTGTTTGATTATTTAATTCGGTTCACAAGAAATCAACTCGTTCGGTTGTCACAAGGTTTTGACTAGTTTCGTGTTTTGTAGAATCCATGAAGTTCTGACTCATTCGGTTGTTGTTGTATAAAATCAACTAGGTTCAGTTGCTTCGTATTGTACTAGTTCGGTTCTATAAATGAGTTTTTTACTAGTTCGGCTCATCAAAAAATCATAGTTGGTTCATATTGAAATGGACAGATCGGTTTGTTATTAAACTTGCTAGTTCGGTTGATTAGGGGTGAGGGTTTGTGACAGGTTCGGTATATCAAAGAGGTAGACTAGATCAGGTGGTCTTTGAATTACAATCCTTCGGTTCAATAAGCAATTATCTTTGTTTCGGTTGCCTTAACTTGAACTAGATCGGTTGTTCTTGGTTCGAACTCGTTCGGCTCTTGAGTGTGAGTAACTCGTTCAGTTTGAACTGGTTTGGTTGTCACGATCGTCCTTGCGTCCTTGTTCTTTGTCTTTTACCGAACCAACAAAAATTTCACTCGTCCTTGTATGCTAAATAAATAGATCTTGGTTCCCTCTCTTTTTCAAGATCGCCACGAATAATCTGTTAATCTTTAAGAAATCGCTGCAAGGGTTTATGATTAGCATGAACAAGCAAAAGATATCATGATCCAATCCACAAAACAAGATCAATACTCGGTTTTACGAACACAAATAAAAATTGCCGAATCCTGATGAACGAGATGGTTATTATGATATTAGATCTAAACATAAACCATCTATGAATCAAGAATGAAAGCAAACACACAAAAAAATGAATCCCTCTTTATTTTTTATTTCCGAATAAAAAAAATAGAAACACAAACCAAATCAATTCATCAATCTTGAAAGGCTCTTGATACCAATTGTAGGTTCCATGATCATTCAATCACAACCTTAATTATGATATATAGAATCAAGATGCAAGAAATTAAAGACTTTTATTGATGAAAAGAGAGACAAAACATAAAAGGAGGCTAAACCTAATCTTGACAATGTATTGGTGTATGATGGAAAGGTCTCTACCTAGCAAAAGAAAAAAATAGAGTATAAATATCTAAGGAGGGGCGGCCTATGTAGGACTTTTGTGGGACTTTGCAGGACTTTTGAGTCAAGGCTGTTTACATTACAATACATTACTCATGAGCTATCAAAAAGTGTCTAACTCTGGATGACAAAACTTCTTTGTTAGACTTCAATTCTTTGTTTCTAACAACCCGCCTTATACCCCCCTTTTAGTTTGCAACCCAAAGGTGAGCCAATTTAACAATTAACCTCACGGATTGTTTTGTTGTTTTTCAATTTTTTTGGTACTTTCAATATTTACGAAAGTATATTGTTGGTATTTTTTGATTTTTCATAATAAGAAGAAAATATTCACTAACGGAAAATAATAACTTCATGAGGAAGGGTCTTCAAAAACTAATCTTCAAACGAAACACGATAATCGTGACACACCTCCCCGGCAGCGGCGCCAAAAATTGATCGTCACGTAATATATATAAATATAACATAATATAAATATATAATAAGATAATAACAATTATAGAAGAGTAAGAATTTCGTAAGGCTTTTAAAAGAGGAAATTACTTTTAACTAAAGTAAAACCCTAAAAAACCTTCCCAGGTCGTTTCCCGACGAGGCGTGAATGGAGAATCGAGATTAAGTTCGTGATCGCGTGTTTGAATGGTCAATATATGATTTGGATTCTATTTCTATAATTAATACGCAAAAACAAGAAAAGGAAAACTAAAAACGAAAGCAATTAAAGATTTAAACCTAAAAACGATAACGGGATTCAAATCCCGTTCTTTAAAAAATCAAATTCTACAAATTTAACTCTAAAACGCAAATTTAATTTTTAACAATCCTAAATGACAAAAGAAAATTAAAAAAAAAGAATTATATTTTTTTTGACTTTTTTTTTACTTTTATATTTTTTTATTATGAATTAAAAACTGATTTAATGAAAAAAATTAATAAAAATACTAAACTAATTTGGAAAATTCTGAAAAATTCATGAAATGTACTATGAACTAATTAAAATCTAAGAAAAATAAAGTGGGTGAAACATCTAATTGCAATAAGCTGTAATAAGCAGAAAAGGGCTTATAACTAAAAACGAAAAAACGTGTATAAACGAAAAATGTGTGGAGGTTATAACGCAAAAGACCAAAGGGCACGTTTGGTAGCAGAGGTGTGTGTTAAAACGTTGGTTGAGTGAGGGAGAAGTCCCAGGTTCAAGCCTTGCTCACCTTGACTTCTTCTTCACTCTTAATGTTTTTATTTTTGCAAACTTTTTTATGAAAAAGCTTAAGAACCTAAAAATAAGCAACTTTTGTAAAATGATTTTTTATAAAAACCGATAAATAAGCTAGAAATAAGCTCTAAAAGATGACAGTTTTGGCTTTTTGCATTAAGACTTAAAAGGCTAAATTGTTATGCTTTTTGGACACAATAAGCATTAAAAAAAATAAACTAAAAACAAATAATCACTAAACCCTAATAAGCACTATTGAACAAGAATAAGCTAATAAAAGGAACTGAAAATAAGTTAAAATGACAGAATCTCTTGAAAGGCTATTAACTTATAATTCTAAACTGAGAAATAAAAGTGTAATAAGCTTAAATAAGCTCTAACTAAAACTAAATAAGCTTAAACAATGTTAATCTACCTAATAACTCAAATATACTCAGAAATATGCAATCCTAGAAGCCATAAGTCACAGAACATCAAATGGGACTTATTCTCAAAACTCCTGTTACCAAACAGCCAAAAAAAAGGCACTTTTCTAGCTTAATTTTAAGCTAGAAAATGGATCCTTATGGCTTAATGACTTATATGCAGAGCAAGCTTATCCTAAAAGCTACAATAATCAGCAAAGAAAAAGGAGTTTGAAAATCAAATAAGCTGTTTAAAAGGCTTATGAAAAAGCTGTTTTACTTAGTTTGTGCTGAGTTTTTCAAATTTTTAAAAAGACAAAATGGCTTATGGCATGCCTAAATTTAAGCTAGAAAAAGAGTTTTAAAAGCTAAAATAAGCTCAAACAGATGTAATCTATACTACAAAACCTAACTATGCTTCAAGTTCATACCTAAAACTAATTTAAAATATTCTTAAAATTGAGGATGAAAAATAGGTTTTAAACTTTGAAATTAACACTTGAAAACTTTAATAGTTTTAACTCAAAACTCAAATGGCAAAAGCTTACTTAAACCAAGTATATCCTACTACATTTTGAATCAAAAATGAGCATGATAACAACACCTAAATGTCCTTAATCAAAATCAAAATAATTAAGCTAAACTATAAAGCTTAAAACCACAAGATTCAAAACCATGTTTACTAAACTCCTTAAAAATGACTTTTATATTTGATAAACTTTTCTATGCTGGCTTATAAGATTAATTTAAGCTTTTCAAATTTGATTTAAAGGTCAAAAGTCACCAAGCAATATTACTCTTGTTAATACTGCTAGTGCCAAACACCCATTTAGCAAATGAAAAACCATTTTAAGCTTATAATAGGTTAAGAAAGCTTAAGAAAACTTAAAACAGATTAAGAACATGATAATTTAAAGACAAATAAGCAATTAGAACTAAAAATTAAGCACTTAAAATAAGCAAAGAGAAATAAGCAGTTTAAGCAAATCAAGACAAGTTTTAATGAAAGAAATTATCATAAGTCATTTAAGTAATTAGAAAGCATAAATAAGCATTAAACAACAATAATAAGCAATTAATAAGCAAAGATAAGCAGTAATAAGCAAAGAAACAGTAAATAAGCTATAAAATGGAAAAGAGGACTTACAAAGCCCTTGCTCATCAGGGTAAATAAGCTTACAATAAGCTGATCTACAAGCTCTAGCTTGTCAAAGACAAACTAGTGAAAAGCAATAAACCCATCCCTTTTTTGGCTTATCTTCCAAAAGCTTTTTAAGTGATTTTTGATAAAAATGACTTAAGCTATATAACCTATGGAAAAGTTTATATATCTTAAGTTAAACAGCTTAAGTAACAAGTAAAAACAGTTTAAGAGAGCTTACAAAACAGTTTTATAACATAAAATGCATTAATCTAAAAAACAGATTAGAATTTAACTTATAAAAAAACCTCAAACTTTTCATTAAACTTAAAAGGAGTACAAGACTTTGAAAAATAAACTACAACAAACTAAAAAGTAACTACTATAAGCTGCTAAAAACTCGATGCTCCTTTTGGGCTTATAAAAGGCCCTATTTATAGAAGAAAAATCAAAGTCTTGGGTCTTCAATGTGTGTTTCTTCAGTGAGAGGGATTATGAGTGTGTTTCTTGTGTGAGTGACTTCATGTCTTCATCATAGCCATCCAAAATTCTTGTTCACCAAGCCTTATAATCTTAGCCATTGAATCTTTGTCATTGTCTCATCAACGAATGAAAATTGAGAGGATTGCCAAGGTGGAATTGTTGGTTTGTGGTGTGGGGTTTGTTATGAAAGTGATGGGTTTGTTTTGTGGCACAGGGGTCGAGTGAGGGGTCAGGGATGGTGAATAGTGAGAGCGGGAAAATTGATTTTGGGGGTGAAATGAAAGTTAACAGGGCGTTAGCCCTGTTTTTGTTCTGTGTTTGCACCGTTAGTCCTTTTGGACTAACAATGTTAGTCCTTGAGGACTAACGGTGTAAGGGTGAAAGGGTGTATGGTTGTTAACTGTTGTTGGGCTATGGTTTGGGCCGGGTATAAGTGTTGGGCCCTAAGCTTATATTTAGCTTAGTTTTGGTCTTCTTAATACATTAATGGGCTGACCCGGCCCATTAGATGGGTGCGGGTTGGCCCATTAAGTATTTCTTTGGTTTCGGCTTTGGCTTTGACTTTTGACTTGGTTGACTTTGACTTTTTGGCTTTTCACGCTCTTTCCAATCCCGTGCTCGGTTTTGTCCGCTTTGACTTGATTTTTGTCCTTTTTGTTGATATCCGTTACCTGCACAATACAAATGCAAAACACACAAATACAATGTATTTTTGGTATGTTTTTAGTCTTTTAAGCACGTTTTATTAGGTCAAAGGTATGTGTATTTAAGCACATACCAATTCGACCGGGTTCTTTGCCCGTTAGTGCGTGTATCGGTAATCGAGTTTTATAAATTTAAAACTTGGTAAAAATATATTTAAAGCAAAATACGCATCATCTATTGTGGCAAAACCCAATACGAGTAACATAACTCACAAATCTATGAAACCAAGCACGGGATGCCTGAGGCCATTTAAGGATATCTAAAGAAGACACACATGATCAGGACGACTAGGGTCCTGAAACCTAGGAGACTGATGCATATAGACAGTCTAAGATAATGTACCATGCAAAAAGGCATTCTTGACATCGAGCTAATGAACATGTTAATATCGAGAAGTAGCAAGGCTAAGAATCATGCGGATAGTGGCTAGTTTCACAACCGGGTTAAATGTCTCATCATAATCAACACCAAGTTGTTGACTGTTCCCATTAGTAACAAGGCGAGCCTTGTACATGCTTAAAGATCCATCTGTAAAGTACTTGTTCTTAAACAACCACATAGAACGAACAATGTTCGCGTCAGGAGGTTGTAGCACAAGAACCTAAGTATTATTTTTAATTAAAGCATTATATTCATCAAGCATAGCTCGTTGCAAGTTAGGATCTTTGATAACGATTGTGTAGGATTTTGAAATGGGAGAAATGGTTGACACATGACAATTATAACGTGGGTTCTTTTTATTAGTACCAACATGAAAACGTGTGACCATAGGGTGAGTTGAGGTTGGGTTTGGGTGAGAATTAGGCTATGTAGGGGGAGGTGGGTTGGGCTGGACAGGTGGTGTTGGGTCGGTAGTAACCGTTGTGATGTTTGGTCTGATGGTATGTGGAATAAGGTTTGGGCCGGTGGTAAGAGAGATAGGAAATATGCCGGTACACTCGACATGAGTAGTTGGTGTGGGGAGTGGTTGGACAAGTGGTGTTGGCCAGTGGTATTTGGAATAGGAGTTGGTTGTTGTAGAATTAGCGAGTGATAAGGTTTGGAGCGGTGTCGAGAAATGTGTAGGAAGGGGTAACATTAGATATGACGGACCTAAATGGAAAATTGGTCTCATCAAAGGTGACATTTCGGGAAATGATGATTTTGTTGGTGGAAAGGTTACGACGACGAAATCCGTGGTGGTTTGATGGGTAGTCAAGGAAAATACATGGAGTGGAGCGTTGGCCAAGTTTATGGTTGGTGTCAATTTGGGAATAACACAAACAATTAAAGACACGTAAAGACGTGTACTTGGGTTTTGTGTTACATAGGCGAAAGTGAGGTGTGTCGTTATTTATGGTGGTGGATGGCAAAATATTTTAGAGGTAGGTAGTCATGTGAAGTGCTTCGACTCAAAAAAGTGAGTGGAAGATGGGCTTGGAAAAGTAAGGTACAAATAAGGTTGTTGATTGTTCGAATCATACATTCGGATTTACTGTTTTGTTGAGATGTTCGGGGACACGAGAAACGTGTATGGATGCCGTGTTTGGAAAATAATTTATGAAAAATGATGTTATCAAACTTACCACCATGTTCACACCGAAAAGCTTTAATTTATGCATTAAATTGAGTTTTTACAAGAGAACGAAATTCAATAAATTTTAGCAGAAGTATTAAACTTAGTACGCAATGGATATACCCACAAATAATGAGAAAAATGATGCAAAAAGATAACATAATACTTAATACCAGTTTGACTTGGAGATGGAAAGGTCCACAAGTCCAAGTCCGAATGCACAATATGAAAAAGCAAAATTAATGACAGTATCAAAAACTGAAAATGGAAGCCTCGCATCCTTGCAAAGTTGACAAGCATGACAAAGATGGGGAGTAATTAAAATATTGCAGAGTCAAATAATATTTCACAGAAAAACCAAACTCATCAAATTCAATCGAAACTTTGTTGTCACGGGTAAACTAACGAACATAAATTAAAATTTTGACAATATGAGGAGTAATTAAAATATTGTGAAGGTGAAGTGGACGATGATGATTTGGCAACAAGCTATGGCCTGTGTTGGTGACGGGTATGAATTTACTATACCAACCAAAGACAAAGGATAAATTTTTTTTTATTAAAAATAACACTATGGTTATTTTCATGTAATTTTTTTTTGTGAAGTCGCACAGGTATCCATTGTTCCAGCTTGCTTCACCAAACGATGAGTATAATAGAAGGTCAGGGCCTCAACTGTGCGGATTATACATGCCTGTTGGGCTTGAAACCCTTTGGTGTGTTATGCGACAATATTAGGCTATTAGTATTTGTTAGGACTCGTGTAAGCTGCAAAAGTTGGGCCTCTCCCATTCAACTAAAGTCCATTACTGTGATAAATATTTTTAACGAAAACATGTCTTTGATGATGAAAGTGACGGATTGTTTGATGAACCGACGAAATTGACGACTAATCTTGAAATTAAATGAATGCAAGCAATTGGCCCACCTGATGATTTGTTTTGCAAATGCATAATGTTAGGCAATCTCCAATACTGGTATTGTTTTGCAGTGTTTTTTGGTTTTACAGGCTCTAAGTAACGCGTGCCTAACCTTTTATGTCTCTAACATGGTTTTGTTGTGTATATTTTGTGGGATTTTGCTAAAGTGATTATTGCTTAAGGCGTAATTAATAAATATAGTATAAATTTTTTTAATTAATAAAAAATATATATTAAATCATTTATTTAGTAAAGGAAAACGTGTATTCGTATCTTAAAAAAAATCAAATCATACTTTATTAGGCAATATTCTATTTATTTTTATTTTATTTGTTTAAACATATTTAATTAAAAAACCCTAATTACTTCTATCTTTGGCCAAAATATATAAAAATTCGTTTCCATACGTTTTTTCAATAAAATAGTGTAAAAAAATATATGTGTCAAAAGTATAATAAGAAAAACTTTAAGGATGGCGGAGTACTTAGACAAAGAACATAGGGATTCAAGTGAAAACTGAAACAAACAAAACCACCCCCTTTGAAACAGAACTTCCAAGCCCTAAACACTTACGTCTCACACCACCCTTTCTTCCCAAATCGATTCTCACAGAATCTTTCAACCAACAATCAATCAATCAATCGATTCACCCTTTAAGTTTCTCTATATTTGTTTCTTCAAATTGATTCAAGGTATTATCCTTTATTCCGTTTTAAGCTTATATGATTATGATTCTTTAGATTTGTGATTGTTAATATGACTTAATCACTCTTAGAACCTGTTCATTATGTTTGATTACCGTTATTCTTTAGTTTAACTTTTGGTTGTTAATTATACCTAATTACCGTTAATTGCAACTGTTTTAGGCCGGCTATTAAATTGCTCCATCATATTAAAATGAATCAATGTGTGTTAAAGCATGTCATGTGACCCTAAACTCTTTTGTCATATATTCTAGGGGTTGTTTAGATGGAGTGTTTGGGAATTGGAATGGAATAATCAAAGCTTTTTCGTTTGAACATATGATTTTTAAAATCCGGCATTATATTCACATGATTGAGGATCCTCTATATCCGCCAAAAGGGGTTAGTTTAGAAATTGAACCGTATTCCCATTCGACTATGATATTAAACCTATGCCCATGTTAAATCCTCATTGCATACCGAGCTGGTTCTCAAAATCCCATGTTGTAATTCAGTTTTTGCCACATACTTACATCACTGAGGATATCCATCATCAAATCTCATATACCTTTTTATGGGTTGTTGGGTGGTAGAGGGCTTGGTGGAGTTAATTTCTCCTTTTTTGCATCATGGACAAGAGTTGTCAAGTATCATGGCTCTCGCCCATGCTCAAGGACTAAACATGCATAATTTCACAGGTTTTTTTTTGTGCTTTTAGTTTTAAAAATCAGTCTTATGTATGAGAAATTATTGTATTACAATGCTTAAGTTTTGACAGATTTATGACAGATTCAGAAAAAAACAAGTGTTTGTGGTTATTCATACATCAATGATTATTACATCGTTTTAGAACAAATGACTACATTTGATGTTAACAAGCAAACTCACTCTCGATGGGTTGGTATGTGCGATTGTTTATTATGCATCTCTTGATAAATATAAGTATGACTTGAGTGGCTCTGGTGTAGAAAAAAAATGGTTTATCCATATTACTTTTCATGTAGTACTTCTGAAAAGCATATCGGAAAGTGTATGGTATGCTTCAGTCAAGCAAAGCATTATGAAATCGTAACAAGGAAGTATGTGAAGTGTATACGTGCTATGTCTCTTTAATTTTATTAGTTAAGTTTATAAATGGTGAAATATGAGCTAGAGATTAAGATTAAGAGAACATGTTGACAGGAAGCAATCATATTCGCATATATCCTGAAAGGAGTTGCCTAAAATCATTGTACTGTTATGTTAGCAGGACTCATTTTTGGTCAATGCAGTTTAAAGTTTCAGAAATTATACCTACATATAATTCAGCTGGCGTTTTTACTAATGACATTGGCGCCGCCTATGTTACTATGAAGACGAATAACCTCCAGGTACAATATATACGTATGTCATGAATTAAATATAATTATTTAATTGTCTCTTTTTTTATGCGAATAGTTCTTACCAAAAAAAACATTTGCGTCTGTAATTTGATTTTTGAAATTTTTTGGCAGCTTATTGATTTTAGTCTAATACATCACTATGGTCAATCATGATGTTGGTGAGTTCTTTTATGGGAATGATCATGAAAAGGCCTACAATGCTCGAGGTACAAACACCCAAATTCTTAATTATTAATTTAAATTTAAGCGCCTTAACATTGCTATTTTTAAGGGTCTAATACATCACTATGGTCGGTGAGTTCTTTTGCTGCCAATATGTGACTATATCATGATTTAAACATATTCTGATATAGTTTTTTAAGGGTCTCAAAAAGTTAATTTTAAAAAATTACATTTTTGGTTATAGGAATTATCGTTCTTCTTATCTTTATGCGCAATTGAGGTTAACATGGCTCTTGGATGCTCTAACCGTGTAAGTTCTAATTTATCTTCCCTTTTGATTAGCTCAATGTGTTAATTTGGTGCCTCTCAACTTCACATTGATTAGTAATTTTTATAGGTTAGTTGGATATGGATGCTCGCATCATGTCTGAAAAAGTTGATTTGATAAAAACGAATTTAAACTCCATACTCTTGGAAACATTCGTTCGATCCATTGAAGCAGAAAATGGTCCCCGTTCATCACATTGTTCAGGTTTGTCTCTGACCGTACTATGTTTGAACAATTGTGTTTTCTCAAAAAAAAGTAGGTGATCTTAACATTTTGTTATGGATTGGTCCACAGGAGTGTTAAGAACTGGCGGTAAAGTTTGTCAAGAGAAAGAAAATGTGGAGGCGATTTGCCATTTCTATAACACCATTGGGAAATAGCTCGATCAGAAGCCACAGTCAAAGTGAATTAATGATCTTTACTTTAACCGACTCAAGGAGCTATCAAACAACTAACAACTGACCCACGTATGAGGTTTATCGTTCGTGATGTTATCGATTTGAGATCAAAAAACTGGATTCCAAGGCGGGAAGAGGTAATATTATAAGGGAAACGCATTAAAGTAGTCTAAATCATATGAGTTTATACCAAAATATCCCTCGGTCTCACATAATAATTTTGTTGTCCCTCAAAGTATGCAAAGTTCCTTAAAATGTAAAAAATGTATATTTCCGCAACTTATGAGTACTAAGTTTTGTGGGGTTACCTTCATATATTCATATTTTGCGGAGTTAATTTTTAATATATATTTTACGGCATTTTCACTCACTCCAATAATCAACATATGTTCAGCAAAGAGAGATCTTAATCCGAAAATTTCTTATGGAATTTGAGGGATAATATCGGTTTAAACTCAAAACTTTAGTTCATTATGTTTTAAACGCATCTGTAGTGGGGCTATTTAGATGAAATTTCACTTTCTTATTTTAAAGTAAGTATCTTTATCAGAGGCTCACTGCTAAATTATGGTACTTTTGTCATTGTGAAGGTGAAAGCCAAGACTATTATGGAGATTCATACTGAAACAGAAAAGAACATGGGCCTCGATTCATGCTAGAACTCATTCTTTTGGAAACACCATCATCCCGCGTTCACAAAAGAGTGTGTTCAACATGGATGAAGGTATTAGCTCATTTTCTTTACTGGTGGCTGAATAGAGTTCGATTTGAAATTTGCTATGATTGTAATCTTAACTTGATGGTTTATTTTCAGAATGTCGTGGCTATGACAGAAAGCCAAGATTTAAGTTGGGCCCTATTTATGTAAGAATGTCCAATTTCAAACTTCCTTCTAATCCTAAGGTCCCAGTTATCATGATCGGCCCAGACACCCAATTGGATCCATTTAGAGATTTCCGGATTGAGCTCGGATCATCCATCTTATTCTTTGGATCCAGGAACCGCAAAGTTGCATGTTCAAAACACTCTATCTGAAGGTCATAATTAGAGGTGGCATAATGAGTGGGGTCTGATGGGTTGATTCTGCTAATGGTAACGAGTATGTTCTCAAAGGGTCTGAGTTTGTCGAAGAGTATTCAGGTGCATATGTCTCTATAAACTTTCACATCTTCGAACTATAAATATTGAATAGTTTATGGGGATATATAAAAGACCGGCTATTCTGATGGCAAATGATGTATGTTTGTTGCATTGTTTTTAAGAAAAAAAATCTATCATGAAAATAATATAACATTAGGGTGAACTCATTATAACCCAAATAGAGTGGGCAAGTGTACTACTAAAATGACCTCCAAGATGATTTGATAGCATATTTGCCACTAATCAGTTGTCGTAAAAACGTCATAGTTCGAAGGAGAAAGTAAGATAGCTTTGTTCTATTA
>BQNB010097517.1:0-21323 GCA_026074375.1 Tanacetum coccineum | reverse complement strand
TCACTGAAAAAATAGATCTTAGATGAATTGGTTGATTCTTCTTATTTAAAGCTTCACAACAAGCTCTGATACCACTTGTTGATCCCAATGAATAGATCTTTAACTCCTTAGCTTGTAAGGTTTAGTACCCTTGGATAAATCCAAAAATACTAAGAATGAAACTTTGATTTGAATGATATAAACTATGCGGAAACTAGTTTATATCACTAAGAAGTATTCTCAATGAAACAGTAAAGTATGTTTTGACACAAAGATATAATCAACACAACAAGCTTCAATATATTAATACGACCACTCTGACTTAGTGATAGGGTTTACAACCTTAAAGCTATGAACTCTATGAAAACTGAGATGGAAAAATTATATCTAACTTCACGACCTAGGATCTCCTTTTATACACCAAAGAGTCCTTTACAAGATAACTACGAATCTTTTAAGATCTTCTATAATTCTATATACATATCTTTCTATTGAATAAATAATATACACCATAAATAACTCCATGCATATCTTGTTACGCGTCTTTGTCTTCAAAATCTTTAGCAGTATTAAGTCCTTCACTAGCAGTACAAACTAACACTAGCAGTACTAATATTATACTAGCAGTACTAACTCAGTTAGTACTGTTAGTTCTATTTCTAGCAGTACTAATCTTTGAAGACTTATTCCCAACAATCCTCCCCTAAACTTGTGATTTACCTTCAAATCCCAAGTTTCTTTTGACTTAAATCTTCTATTCTGCTTCTGCCGTGGATTCTTCCAAACATTCTTCTACTTCCGTACTTGTGACTTTATAAACTTGAGAAGTTCATATGCCATTGTGTGCTTTCATGATCAACCTCCAATCTTTTACTTAACATTCTTGATAACATTTTCTGATTAAGAGGATATTTCTTCTCAGTCATCATGTGAATAGCAATTCCATTGTTCATCAACAAAATGTGAATTCCACATGAATCAAATAGTCTCCAGCTTATCAAATTGTATTCATGTTGATTCTTCCAGACTTCATCTTCTTCATCAGGCTCAAATAGGATCTTCAAATCTCCCCAAAGCATTAAGTCATAACCTTCTAGACTTGATGTCATATACCTTGCTTTAACTAGCCTGTGTAAGTCTAAAACATCATGTTTGTCAAAATCATCAAGCATCTCACTAAAGATCTTGTAATTCTTGGAACTTCCATCTGCCCT
Organism: Tanacetum coccineum; assembly: GCA_026074375.1. Taxonomy (NCBI): domain Eukaryota; kingdom Viridiplantae; phylum Streptophyta; class Magnoliopsida; order Asterales; family Asteraceae; genus Tanacetum; species Tanacetum coccineum. Next base: position 20,130 of record BQNB010097517.1, on the reverse strand, counting down.
GAAGATTTGATAATACATGAAGTTTTCTGCTAGGACACGAGTCTTCCAATCAACTATTGGAAACTTAGTAGCCAAAGACTCAAAATCCATAGCAAACTCTTCTCCTAGTACTATATCTAAATAAGCTTTAAGTTCTTCCTTCTCTGAATCATATTCTGTCTTCTGTCTTTTGACACTTTGATCACTTTGCTTTTCACCTGCTCTTTTCTTGGCAAGTGTTTTCTTCCTAGTGCCTCCAGACTTCTTTTCAGTACCTTTTTCCTTATCATCTGAATCCATAGGTACAAAAGTATGTGTTTGATCCCATACTTTTTCAAATATTGGTCTAGTTTCTTCATATTTTATTCCTTTGAAGAAACATTGCTTGTATCCTGCTTGATTCTTCAAGTACATGACCATGTTCTTCCTAACTTCATAAATAGAGTAAGGTCTATTCTGAAGAGCATGGTACCTTAGCACAGCAGGATCACTCCAATCAATAGTCTGAGACTGTGTAGCTTCACCTAGAACTTCTTCCCTTTCATTTAATTGCCTTTGTAGTTCTAGAGCAGCTTCAAAATTGATCCTTTCTTGTTCTTGATCTGCCATTGCTTTTGCTTGTTCCTCCTCTTGAACCTTTCTTGCTAACTCCTCATCTACACTCATTTGTACTTGAACCCTGTTTTTGAGTTTCTTTGGAGGCTTAGGTTCTTGCATAATGGCCTTTCCTTTGTCCTTTGCATTTGATGCACTCCTCCTAATATATACTAGTGATGCAGCAGCAGTACTAACATCATGGCTGGCAGTACTAACTTCTGCACCAGCAGTATTAACTATTACATCAGCAGTACTAATTTCCTTTTCACCTTTTTCACCACTTCCAAGATCTTCAATAAGCTCAGTTAGAGTTTCTTCTTCTAGGAGTACTTCAGTATCATCACTATTCTTCCCCTGAGTCTCTACATCCTCCTGAAACCATGAAGTTCCTTCATCCTGTACCAAAGAAATAGTAGGATATGTATCAATCTGACTTTCACCAAAAGTCGTCATCCAACAAGGCAGCTGAGACATGCATACATGGCCGTAATGACAGAATAGACATGCATGCTCAAACAAGTCCTCGTTCGAGTAGACACTAAGGTTAGTTGCTAGGAAAGGGAAGTAAAATAGGTGTTAAGTAAAATTCACGAAACAAATAGATTAAGGCAACAAATAATATAAGGTTGCTAGTAACTTTCCCTCGACCGTTCCATGACAAAGACTCAAACATATAGACAAACGCCTCGATTACAGAAATGACAAAGACAACCTAAGTTGGTGTTCCCATAACGGTCAACTTCCCTTACATCCTGTTCTTTACATACTTTTACATAAGTGGTGATATCGACCACTTTTTACAAGACTTTACATCGTTGATTTTTGTAACGTATCAACGAATAATTGATCCTTCCAAGTGATTCCTTCGGTATAAACTTCCTTTGAACCGACTATTTTTTCTTTCATCTTTTTCTTTTTTTTCAAACAATACATCATAAATCTCGGTTTGGTTTCCCAGTCTTCACTATCATAATTCATTCAGATAATCTTTTCCTTGTAAAACTTCTTCTTAGGACATGATTCATAATTGCGAAAGTAGCGAAACTTACGAGCTACATATTTTTCCCATTGCATTGTGCAATTTCCCGACCATTACAGAGATAGAAAATTTTTGACATAGGAAATACAAGACTTTACACGAAAGCAACTAGAAACATTGGTAAAATAGGCTTAATTCTACTTAAAAAAGCCTTTATCCAAAGGTATTGTCCACCATCAAAGACTGTCAAGCAGCTTGAAGAAATCCGCAACTTCAAGCAAGAAAGAGACGAAACAATATAATAACCTTTTATATAAATGCCCTACCTATGACATCAATAACCGTTAGAATGTAAACATCTTCTATAACGGTCTTGGGGCCTTGAACCACCAATTACTTGACTCACAAGGGCCAATTCCTGGCATGACACCTGTTCAAGAATTAACGGCGATTCAGACTATGGTCGACCACTCCCAAACATGGCAGGATGGGTCATCCAGCAGAAATATAGAAACTAGTAGTATTTCTAAAAGGATCGTTGCTATTGTAAACAAACTAGAAAATCTAAGTCGAGACATGAAGAAGCTAAAAGAGAATGTTCACGCTATTCAAGTTGGATGTCATAGCTCATCTTGACAAGGACTGTCCTCTTAACGAGGAAATAAAAAGTGTGGAAGAAGTTAAATATGGAGAGTTTGGTCGACGCTTCCTAAACAAAAATGACGGTAGATTTAATAAAGGAGGATATGACTAGCCCTCATCAGGAGAAAGGAAACCCAGCCTAACTGAAATAATCAATAAATACATGGAAGAAGAATCTAAAAGACATACTGAGCAAGACGAATGGTTAAAGAAATTTTACTAAAGTACAAAAGCTAGCCGAGAAGCTCACGACAAAATTATCTAAGGTCTTGAGACAAAGGTAAAAACCTTGGCAAACAAAGTTAAAGGGCAAACTAACAATGGGAAGTTTGAAGAATGCAAGACAATCTATACTGAAGATGGATTGCCATTATACACACCTTTCTATTATTCTCCCAAGGAAATCGAATACTTTTCTGCTAACTCAGGATTTTCAGATAACGAGAAACAAGAAACTAACGATTCAGGAATAGCAAAAGCTCTAGCAGCACTTGAGGCCATAATAAAGAAAAAGAAAGAATAACCTAAAAGAGAATAGCAGAATGTAAACTACTATGTTGATCCTTATGAACCCCCAATACCATTCCTTAGACGATTAGAGCAGCACGCGGAGGAATCATTGGTGCACCAAACTATGAAGAGCTTAAAGAAAATCAAAATAAATAGTCCTTTGTTAAAAGAAATTAGGCAAAGTGACAATTATGCAAAATAAATGAAGGACTTAGTAGAAAATAAACCTAGGACTAATGAAGATAAAGAAATAAAGATGAATCCAAGGTGCTCGGCTCTTCTTTAAAATCATCTTCCCCCTAAGGAACAAGATCCAGGAAGCTTCATTCTCCTTTGTTTCATAGGAAAGTTAGATTTCAAAAATGCATTAGCAGATTTAGGAGCTAGCATCAGCATCATGCCCTTTTCTATGTATAAATGTTTGGGCATAGGAAAGATCGAACCAATTAATATGATAATCGAGATGGCTGATAACACAAAATGCACTCCTAAAGGAATAGTAGAAAATCTACTTATAAAAATTGACAAATTCATCTTCCCTGTAGATTTCGCTATTCTTGATATGGTTGAGGACATTCGAATGCCCATCATCCTCGGAAGACCCTTACTAGCCACTGCACACGCTAATGTAGATATATTTAGAAAATCCATTTCTCTAGAAGTGGGAAGTGAAAAGGTGATATTCAAAATGAGAAGTAGTTTTACTATAACAAATTTTGAATTTGTTCATTCAATAAAAAGTGAAACATTACTAGAAGAAGATGACTTTAAAAAAATTGATTACAATTTATTCTTATACGATTCTGAATCCTATGAATTTAACCGGTTACTTCGTATCGATCTAGATATTTTCTCTTATGAAGTCGACATACAGGAATCATACGAGGAAATAGTATAGAAGTTAACTGAAGTCGAAAAAGAAAAATATTCGACACCTCAAGAAAAAAGATTACATTGGTGTAGGGCAATTTTGCAAGAAAGGGAGAATGAGTGCCAGTATTTGGCATCTTGTAATCCAAATAGAAACATATGTGATGGAGGAGATTTACCAATTAACATAGAAAAACATTATTGGAAAAGCAATAATGATAGTAAACGAGAAGAATTAGAATGGGAAAACCTAAGCTTAAATGATTGGATAAGAATAAGATATGGGAAAGTATGTAAGATGACTAGGGAGAGAATTCTCAAAGATTACTGGAGAGAAAGATTCAGAGATGAAGAAGATGATTTAGAATTAAACTTGGAAGACCTCGAGGAATGCGAAGAAGATAAAGCAAACACAATATTGGGGGTTATTCATGACAAATGAAACAATGATTGGTTTAATAATACAAGTGAAGATGAAGACGATTTGGAAGGGATACTAGATTATTTGAAAGCAAGATCATATGACGGATTCATCGACTTGGATGACGAAGCTTATAACAAGAGAAGGTGCAGATTATTAGGAATGACCTATGAGGAACCAACCCCGATTATAATCGAAAAAGATAAAGTTACTCGATACACCGTTGGTCCAGGCGAGACCTACACAAAGGTAAAGTTATTAGGAGTTGAGAAAATACCAAGAACTAGGGGTAATATTGCTGCGATAAGAGCCTGATTAATGAAAAAAATGGCCCAAGAAGGAAATGGCCAAGCAAAGACATAGTTTTCGTCTTTGAGTCTAACTTAAAGGCTCGGTATTGCTTGTTTGGAGACAACTCGTCTTTCATTTTCTGCATATTAGTTAGTTTTTGTTGGTTTCTCACTTTGTTTTGCAGGTTCTCTCTACGAAGAAATTGGAATTCGAGGTCTCCTCGACTCGTTTTCATGTGGTATAAAGGTTCTGTATAGGCGTAACCAAAAAGGTTACGCCATAACAGATATCATTACGGCGTAATGTCCTGCATTAGTTACGCCTAACCTTTTTGTTCAAAATTTCAAAATTTTAAAACCACATGTTTACGCCGTAACCAAACCCATAGTTACGCCGTAAAACCCTTTCTGAAAAACTAAAATAAGTTTGAAACCTTTTCAAAAAACGTGTACAAGTAAACGAACATTATGGGTGTATTCCTTGGAAACCCTCACGAGACTTCACTCGTCCACTTGGGGGCACCAAGTGGTTTAAAAGGCTTATTGCATATGCTAAATGCAACCGTGATTCCTACGAAAGTGAGTTAGATTGTAATGTATATTTATCCATGAACGTTTAATGCTCTTTGTTGTCTAGTGATTTTAGGGGAAATGAGGTTGTTCTATAGACACTTTGCAAGAAGTCAACTCTTGCAATTATCAATCGGAGAAGAGAGCGACACTCAGGGGAGTCTTTTGTTATAATTCTACTCTTATTTCATTGATGTGCTGTCGTGTAGGGTCAATTATTTGATTATTAAGTTTTAAATTTATGTTTAGCCGACAAACCTAAAACAACACTTTAACGAGCAGTGTACCCGGTTAAGATGGAGTTCGCGATAAGTAGGGTGTCGAACACTAAGAGTGGAACATTAATCCTATATTCTATCAGTATTTTAATTAGTCTATTTACTGGTTAAACCTATGCTATGTTCGTTGTCTAATGATATGGGGGTTTTTAGCCCGAGAGACTGGCACAGGTTTGGTGGAAACAAATGTAAATTCAATAGACAATAAACATAAAAGAAGAAGATTAGAAGATAGAAAAGCGGTACAAGCCAAATGATAAAAAACTGTATTAGCCATATTAAATCCGGTTCAATGCTGGTTTGTTTGTTTTAGTGCAATGATTTAGTTATCTCAAAACGGCATATCATTCTTAAGACTTAGGCGGGACATCATCCTAAGACCTAGACACGATTAATACTGTCGCAATTTACGCATCCGCATAAAGCATCCTTTAGTTTAATTATAATCTATCTTAGAGAATTAAAGCAGTGGTGATCCTGTTAAAACCCTAGCCCAACGGGACTTTACCCACTTATTGTTTGACGGTGTTTTATATACTGGTAGTCTACTATTCCAATCTTTATCAGTAAATTAAGAGCATGATTGCTGAAACATAAACGGGTCACCTACCGGTCCAACTAAGCTCATAATTCAAAGACAAAGACAGAACGTTATTTGTGATCCTATTGGTCCAATAATATGAAACACGATATGGAGAGTTATCCCGGTATCTAGATTACTTGGTCCGTATCACTAGATCCAGTTGAATGATAGGTCGCATATTCAAACACATAAACAAGTATGAGGTGATAAACATAATTAAACAATCAACGATAAATTAAGAAATCGATTTTAAAACAAACCAAACATTGAACTTTCATTAAGATGGCTAATACCCGAGGGTATTAGCCCACAACCATTGTAATTATACAAGCGTAATCAAACAATTAAAATCGAACGATTAAGAGAGTAAAAATTACACGATGTCTTCTATGGATTCGTGATCAATGCTTGACCTTGGTGGCTGATCTTCTCTTCTAAAATTCGTCTTTAATGAGTATGGTATAAAGAATATGATATTGCACACTGAAAACTCGTTTTTGAGTCTTCTATTTATAGTGTCTGAAAAAGACTCGATACGCCGTATCTGGCAAGGTCGATACGGCGTATTGGGCTGGATTCCTTGGAGTGCGCGCTACGTTCGTAATAAATCTTTGATATCATTCCTAATTTACTTGATTTACTGTATCTTCGAATAGTTATCTTCATGGATACGGCGTATGTAGACAGCATGGATACGCCGTATTGGGAATTGGTCAAACGCGTTTTCTTGTGAAGTCTTGGCGTAGATACGCCGTATCTCTTTAGTTGGATACGGCGTATTGGTGAAATTTTAGCAATCTTCAAATGTCTTCATTTTAGCTCCAAATTATGCGCCTTTTAGCTTGTCTTCACAAAACACTCCTGAATTACTGCATTTATCAACTTTAAAGCAATTAAGTACCAAATAATGCAATAATTATATAAAAGTGGGCAAAATAGATGGGATAAATGATATAATAAAGTGATGTTATTTGATGTCATCAAATATCCCCCACTTGAATCCTACTTGTCCTCAAGTAGACTTTAGAAAAGTTTCAGTTTATGAAAATGTGTCCCAACCGAAGTTGAGGATTTTCCGTTTAAGCATCGTTTTGTCCTAATCACCTGTACATAACCAAGCTCCTCACGAAATATGGAAATGAAAACACTCAGATCACTCAACTAATCTAGGGTGCAACATTTAAGTAACTACCGCTCAATTGTCGGTCGTGATCTAGCTTCGTATCATCGGCTTGCAGGATACACATCTTGATTCGTCAGACTAGTATACGTAATATATAACAAATGCAGATCTCAACCAAATGCCCTTGACCAAGGCAAAAAGGGTCAAAATCTACAAAAGGATAAAATATATGAGAATCAATGATAAAAAGATTCCGGAAGAGATATTCCCGGGTCGTATGTCCCAACGAGGCTGCAATTGAAAGTTATCCTGGTTTGATGAGAAATTGAATGATGGAGAATATATGATATGATGGAAACACTGATATAATTACAACTAAAATTAATTAAATAAAATCTAATTTATTCTACGGGAAACAAATATAGGAAATGGGGATCTTAAAAACTACGGGAAACAAAATTAGTTATAAGGAAATCCTAAAATTAGATTTATACTAAAATACGGGGAACAGAATCAGGTATCGGGAGATCTAAATACTAAAAATTAAGAAAATAAATGATAAATTAAATTAAAAATCAAAATTAAATTCTAATTAACTTAACTTGAAAAATAAAGAAAACTAGAACTAAAACGGAGGTCGTTTGAATGCTAAACGAAAAGAAACGGTAAAACGCACCCGGTAAAAACGGGTCTAAAACTGAAATTTAAGAAAAATTAAGCCTATACTAGATTTTATAATTTTCCTAGATACTAATGCCAAAGAAAAATTTTCTTAAAAACGAAAAAATATTTTTTTATTAATTTTTGGATTTTTTATGAATTTTTAAAGATTAATAACTAATTAAAACTAAGAAAATAGAAAAAGACAAAAAATAAAAGTATAAAAATTCTGAAAAAATAAAATTAAATATAGAAAAAGTTAACAATTCTAAAAATATAAAAATGCCCAAATTTTACTGATTAAATTAAAAGTAATTAAACTAATTAGATTTTAACCTAAATTAATTAAATAAATAACTAAAAGAGTAACAGCTGTTAAACTAGAGGACTAACAGAGTAAAGCAACAAGGACTAACGAAGTAACAGTCTACTAACTAAAGGTACTAACTAAGTTAACTAGAAAATCGAAAATTACACAAATGGTCCCTGAGTTGGACCCCGATTATCAATGTGGGTCCAAACAGCTTATTAGACAAAACTTATAAAAGCAAACTTATTCAGGGGCTTAAGAGGAACATTTTTTGTAATAAGCACTTTGTCTAAATCCTAGGGAATAAGCCAGAAAATTAAGCTCTTTAGGACAGAATGCTTAAAAGCTTATGGGCTTATTTTCTTTTTCTTTTTCTGATTTAAGCTACACAATAAGCTAAGAAACTATAGGAATAAATTACTAGGGCAAGGGTGGCCTAATGATAAGCTATGGTCACTAAATAAGCCCTAAGTTAAGCTGAAATTTAAATAAGCTAGTTTAACAGTTTATAAAAATAAAACAGAAATAGAGGACTTTTAAGCACTAAATAAGCTATACTAAGAAGCTAACTAAGAGATTTAAGCTGCTAAACCTAAAATGCCTACCTATAAGCTATATTAAAAAGCACTAATGTCCTATGGCTTAATGGCAAATAAGCTAGAAAAAGGGGGCTGAAACCTGGTGCTCAGCACCAGGGGAGGTACAAATGGTGGCTTAAGGGGCTTTTTGGGCTTATGAAAATAAGCTCATATGAGCTTATTTCCCAAAATCAACCCAAGACAGATTGAAAAGGGCCATAATTGAGCTTATATTCAAAATATTAGCTATTAAGGTTAAGAAAAAGCTGCTGATAATGGGGCTTAAACTTGAGGGTTTTCAAAAAACACACATGCATATACTTTGGCAAGTTACTTGGTCAAATTAAAAGAGACAGAACATGGGCTTGGGTAATATGGCTAGAAACAACACAACAAGCACAAAATTTGTGTGCTTAAGCTGCATAAGCAGCTTGAGCCTTTAAGCTCAATTTTTGCTTATTGAAAGTTGACAGAATATCAAGGAAGCCTAAAAGCCTTATTTTCTAAACTATGAAATGGTGATTTTAGAGGCTTAATAAACCTCACCCCACTCAGCAAAAGTTGGGCTGAGTGAGCTAGACCCATACCAACCCCAAACATTGACCATTGTAGGTCTAAAACCAAACACCCCTTTTATTTATATAGAAGTTTTTTACTGTTTTTTATAGGTTTATTAAGCTGAGAAAGGATCACAAAGGAGTTTTTAATTACTTTAAACATATTTTTTAACAATTAAAACGAATTAAACAACTACATTATACTTTAAATTTCGACAATGGTGATTTTCACAAACTTCTTAACTTTTATTAAACTGAAAAGTATTACAATATTAGCTTAAAAAATGACTGAGTTACACTTAAATGATTAAAAGAAAGACTTGGAATTTAAAATTAAGCTAAAAAAAACATAAAAATGGTGTGTTTTGGGTTCGGCTTGCTCTTCTCCTTTTTATAGCAGCCCTCTTCCTTCTCTTTGTGTTGGGATGAACTTGTTGTGAGAGTGCAACAATCCCCAAGCAATCCTAGCCCTTGGTTTGTTCTTGACTTCATCTCACCATTGAAAGGGTTCGTTGGGTTGAGTGTTTTGACAGGGAAAGGGGTGATAAGGGTCAATAGGTTGTGGGAAGTGGTAGGGTGAGCTGTGGTAGTACTTAGGGAGGTGGTTTGGCAAGAAAAACCATGGGAAATGGCTGGTATGGGTTTGGCGGGAAAGGTGAGGGTACAGTTATGGTGCAGTGTTTTAAAAGTAAGGTTGAAAAAGGGGAGGCAAAACTGTCCTCTATCTTTCTCTTTGTTTCATTTCTTCCTAAGCCGGATTTTAGTTATACAAAATCTAGTTTAGAAATAAACACAATTGTCTTGTGGTTTATAAGAAAAGAATAAAGGAAAGGTTTTGAAAATGCAAAACTGCCAACTTGCTGTTTATAACTAAAAGAGAAAAAAAAGGACTTTCAATAATTGGCAGCGTGGTCCCTGGCTTCTTTTTGCCTCTTTTTCTTTTATAAAACACTTTTAAAAATGATAACTTTAGTCCCTAAAGTTTTGTAAAAAAGGGTTGTGGGCTTTTGTTGGGCTTGTATTGGGCCCACTGGGTTTGGGTTTGGGCCCAATAAGGTTTAGGCTTATGTTATTGGGCTTTTTAAGGCCCAATAAGGTTATGGAGTGGGTTTTGTGTGTACAATGGCTGAGATTGGCTGTAACTGGGCTAGGATTGGGCCTTCAAAGTCTTCACAGTCTTTGTCAATTGCACACAAATGGGCTGTTGTAATTGATTGAGGGCCCATTTGGTCTTCACAGTCTTCATAGTTATACTATTGGGCTTTCCCGGCCCATCAGATGGGTTAAGAATGCATCCAACAGTATTCTTCAGTTCCGGCTCCGGTTTGACTGCTGATTCTTTAGTATTGACTCTGACTTTGGCATTTTTGGACTTTGGCCTTGATTTTGCACAGTCTTTTCCATTCCATGCTCAGTTTTGTCATTTTGGCTTGGTTTTTATAACCAAGCTCCTCACGAAATACGGAAATGAAAATACTCAGATCACTCAACTAATCTAAGGTAAAACATTTAAGTAGTACGCTCAATTGCTCAGTTGTGATTAGCTTTGTATTATAGGCTTGGCAAGGACACATCTCCACCGCTAAAGTTGAGGAAAAACAATTCAGAAGCTAAATTGGGTTATGAAGGCTTATGGCTGATTATTCAACAGTCTTTCACCATAAGTACCACACCAACAAGGCAGTTGTATCGTACATACACGGCCGTAACGACGGAATAGACATATACAATCCGAACACATCCATGTTCGTGTTTAACCAGCGGTTAGGATGAAGAATGATATAGGGTAGGGAGCTTCTAACTTTCACCGAAAGTAGTCATCCAACAAGGCAGCTGAGACATGCATAAATGGCCATAACGATGGAATAAACATGCATTCTCAAACAAGTCCTCGTGGTTAGTTACTAGGAAAGGGAAGTAAAATGGGTGTTAAGTAAAATTTACGAAACAAATAGATTAAGCCAACAAATAAGGTACGGTTGCTAGTAACTTTCCCCGACCGTTCCATGACAAAGACTCAAACATATAGACAGACGCCTCGATCACAGAAATGACAAAGACAACCTAAGTTGGCGTTCCCATAATAGTCAACTTCCCTTACATCTCGCTCTTTACATACTTTTACATAAGTGGTGATATCGGCCACTTTTTACAAGACTTTACATCGTTGATTTTTGTAACGTATCAACGAATAATCGATCCTTCCAAGTGATTTATTTAGTATAAACTTCTTTTGAACCGACTATTTTTCTTCTCTTCATTCTTTTTTTTCAACAATACACCATAAATCTCGATTTAATTTAAACCTCGGTGTGATTTCACCGTCTTCACTATCATAATTGGTCCGGATAATTTTTTTCTTTGTAGCACTTCTTCTTTCTGGCATAATTCATAATCGCGAAAGTAGCGAAACTTACGAGCTACATATTTTTCCCATTGCATTGTGTAATTTCCCGACCATTATAGAGATAGAAAATTTCACTTTGACACAGGAAATACAAAACTTTACACGAAAGCAACTAGCAACATAGAGAAATAGGCTTAATCTACACGGTAGGCTAAGGTGCAAAGGTGTAACGAAACATATAATATGGTGTAGAAAAAAAGAATGGCTCAACAGGTTGTTCTAGGGGATTTTACTCTAAAAATGAGAGTAATCAAGGGTTACACGGGATTTAACTAACCAGTGTGGTTAGTTATTTTTACGACATGTAGGCTATTTGGTTTAATCTAGAAATTTATCAGTTGAACATGTTTTAAAGTCCACTACATCACCGGCACACTCATAATTTTGTGGAATTTTAGTAGACAGTTGGAAACGAAATAGGCTTAATTCTCACAATATGTATCAAGGGTTATAGTGCGCTAGGTAATGTAACTAGTGATTTTTACAAAAGTCATGCTAAAAAAATTAAATTTTGGCCGTTTTTAAGCACTTTGCATGTTATTTTGTAAAAAAGAAGACAAGTACGTTCTAATTCTCCATCCCCCTACTTAAATTATACAACGTCCTCGTTGTATAGATAAAACAATTAAATAATAAGGGAAAATAGAATTAGAACGGAAAACTCCCTGATGTTTTGCTCGTGATAATTCTCCAAGATGAGTCCTTGAGCAAAAAGTGTGTTGACTAGGGCTTTAGCATGCCCGGATAAGTTCAACACATGTCTTTTTCAGCATATACCATATCATAGTTTCAGCAAGGTCCTGTATAAAAGATTAGAGGGACAAGTGCAAATTATATCCGCTACATATCGGTTCAGAAAACAATTAAACACACAACTGTACAGGGATCAATACGCCATATTCCAAACCCTAGGATACGCTGTATTGTTCATGTAGAAATAATTAAATTACTAGAAATTAAATATTTAGTTTTAAAAACGGATAACTGTTAGGAATTATTGTAAACAGACTTAAGTCTGGTAGTTATAGAGTTAAGTCTGGTAGACATAGTTAAGTCTGCCAGTACTAAGTTAAGTCTGGCAGTACTATAGTTAGTACTGATCTTGTCTAGTTAAGTCTGTTTATGTAACAGAATAGTGATAATAGTTATCTTAGAGATATCTTAGGAGATATCTTAGGAAAGGATATGCATTATCCTTTCACACGTTTGTAAAGCCCATTAGGGTTTCCTTGGTGTATAAAAGGAACCCTACGGCACAATGTTTAGTATGAGATTGAAATAGAATTCTAATAGAAATTAATAGCAAATAGCAAAGTTTTACATTGTGTTCTTCTTAGTACTTGTGTTAAGATTCCGCATTAGCACATAGTATTCATAGTCATTGTCTCTCATATAGTTGATTTGGATTTATTCAAGTTAGCTATTGTCTTACAAAAGGCTAAACAGATCCAAGACTTTGGACCTACAAGTGGTATCAGAGCCTCTAGAGGGACTCTGAGTAAGAAGAATCACAAGAACACAAACAATCACTTTCAGATCTAGAAAAATGTCTCAACCTGCTAATGATGATTTCTCTCAACATCTTAGTGATGATGAAGCATCATACCATGAAGATGCATCAGAAAATGGTACTGCAACCAATAAACCAAAACAACAACAACAACTCATTCCTACCACAACCACTATCTCAAATATCAAACTCCCAATTCTGAAGAAGGAGGAGTATGATATATGGGCTATGGAGATGGAGCATTACCTTGAATATATTGATAATGATGTTTGGAAGGTAATTCAGAATGGAAATTCAAAGAAGAGAATCTCAACTGGAAAAGATGGTGTTGTTAGAATACTTCCACCAGTATTTGGTGCAGAAATTCATGCTATAGAAAAGGAAAGGAAGGCTAGAACCATCTTACTTATGGCCATTCCCAAGGAACATCTGAGAAGATTTCATGAAATGGACGATGCAAAAGAAATTTGGGAAGCCATAAGGACTAGGTTTGGTGGTAATGCAAATTCAAAGAAGATGCAGAAAGCTGTTTTAAAACAACAGTTTGAAGCATTTACTATATCAAGTTCAGAAGGGTTAGAAAAGGGATATGACAGGTTCCAACAACTTCTCTTATAGTTGGAAGCCCATGGTGCTGAAGTATCAACTAAGGATGCAAATCACAAGTTTCTCAGATCTTTGCCCCCAACTTAGTTGAATCTGGCAATGACAATGAGAACCAAACCAGATGTTGACACTTTGTCCATTGATGACTTGTATAATAACCTTAGGGTTTTTGAGCAAGAACTCACAAGTACCTCAAAATCATCTGCAAATTATTTATTCACTCTTTGCCAAACAATCTGAAGATTTGGACTTGCTTCATGAAGACCTAGAACAGATTGATGATGTGGACATTAAGGAGATGGACATAAAGTGGCAGATAGCAATGATTGCTATTCGAATGAAGAAGTTATACAAAAAGACTGGAAGGAGAGTCCGGATTGATGGAAACAAACCTGTTGGTTTTGACAAAAAGAAGCTTGAATGTTTCAAATGTTTCAACACTGGTCATTTTGCTGGAGAATGCCCATCCAATGGGACAAATGATGGAAAGAAGAGAGGCTCTTTTTATCAAGATCAAGGAGCTGGAGAGAAAGAGCAGAATCAGAACTGTTTGCTGACTATGGATGATGGTGTTGTCAATTGGAGAGAACATACAGTAGAGGAAGAAGAGAGAAATCATGCACTCATGGCAATCAACTCAAATAATGAGGTATCATTATCTTCTAAAACTTGTATTGATTCATATAATAAGCTTAAAACACTTTGTGATGTACAAACGAATCAATTAGGTGAATAAGAAGCAAAAATACTTGCCTATACTCCAGCTGTTAAGAAATTAGAAGCTTAAGTTGTTACTTTTCAAAAGCAACAAGTATCTCTAAATGAACAGCTTACATTTCAGGAAAATGAAATATATGCAAAAGATGAAAAGCTTAAAAAATATAGGAGAATAGGAATGAAAGCTGTAAAAGAAAAGGAACAGTTGCAGAAATCAGTAGATTTATGGAAAAATTCTTCTAAAAACCTTTGGAGATTAGTTTATTCAGGTATGACTTCAAATAGTAAAGTTGGCTTAGGATATGAAATACAATCAAACAATGAGGTTTTAAGCTATGAGGAAGAAATGAATCGTACTGTGTTTAAGTGTACAGAAGGAGATTTTCTTAACAAACCTTTGTACAGTAGATTTACAAAGACTGATAGTTTCAAAGGAGTTCCACATCCATTAACTGGATACTATACTCCTAAACCACAAGAGGAAATTGATGATTCTTTGTATGTTTATGGTAAAAAAGGACCTCAAAAGCCTAAAATTAGTGACTCAGATGACAATTCCACTGAGCATTCTACCTGTCAATCAAATGACAGTGAAGGATCTTTTGGAAATCCCTCTGAGCACTCTTCTGAGTCTGAATCAGAAAGTATAAGTGTATCAAATGAGATGTCTGCGTCTAAGTCAGTTACCACTAATGAAAAAGTTGTGTCTGAATCAAAAGAAGTTGAACCTAGTTGTGCAACAAGTCAAAACTCCCTAGGCACAAATGAAAATCAAGGGACACTTGAGTTAAAGAAAGAATTGGAATAAAAATCATGATAGATGAAATGAGAACTAGGGAGGAAGGTACTCTTTCATCAAGAAAAAGTGTTTTGTTTGTGGAAGCCTAAGTCACTTGATCAAAGATTGTGACTTTTATGAAAAGAAAATGGCAAGAGAGGCTGAGCTTAAGAAACAAAGGGTTTTTAATACTGGTAACGGGGTGGCAAAACCAGTATGGAACAATGCAAACAGGGTTAATCGTGCTAATCATTTTGTACCTAGACCAGTACAACTTAATGTTGTTAGGTCTAATGTTAATACTGGTAGGACAAATGTTAATTTTGTTAGGCATAATGTTAATTCTGTCAGGACTAATGTTAATACTGGTAGATCTAAACAACCAGTACCTACCAATCACATAAACAGTTTTGGTCCTGTAAGACCCCAGTTGAATAAGTTTAATCAAAGAAGTCATTTTTCAAAATCACATTCACTTGTGAAAAGACCCATTGTTAGAAATACAGCAAGAATGACTTATTCTCATGCTGTAAAGGGAAATTGGGCCACTGCTGTTAAGACCTCTGATATGTGTGAAATACACATATCCGTTTATATCAGAAAAGACCCAATAAAGACCAAAAACATACTAAAAATGGCAAATATATGCTTATTTTTGTGTTTTGTGTGTGCAGGTACGGATAAGACAAAAATCACATGAAAATGATAAAAAAAAACGGGCAAGCACGGACACAAGAACGGAAGAGTGTACAAAAGCCAGAAGCCAAAGTCAAAGTCAACACTAGAAGACATAAATCCAAAGCCCAAAACAAAAGCCCAATATAAAAGCCCAAATCCTAAAGCCCAATTTCCCTTTTATTAAACCACAGGGACCATTCCTGCCAAAGATAAAAGTCATTTAACACTAGGCTTTTAATAAACCAAAGAGAGGGACTAGTTTTGCCAATACCCCAAAGTTAAAGTTTTCAGTTAAAAAGGCCGCCAAGAATAGTTTTACTGTTCATTATCTCCCCTAATTCACCAAAGGGTCAAAACGAGAGGGCTTTTACCAATCAAAGGGTGGAAAGGACAATTCAAGTGGTCTAATACAAGATGGCAGGATTTAATAGTCATTTCATGAGCTCTTATTGTTTCACTTAGGAAGGGAATACTACGTGGATGTGAAGAAAGCACAAAATTGATGGGTTTTACACTGGATTCACTCACAGAACAAACACAAACGTCTCAATCACGGATTGCCACATTGGCAATCCGTGTGATGTCATTTAGTGATCTAACGGCTCAGGATGACTCTCCAATGATTAGAAGATCGTACGGATATGATTAGAAGGAGCGTGTAGAGCAAGGAAAGGCTAGAAGGTTCAGCTTGTGGCTATAAATAGCATACTATCACACACACATTTTATCATCTTTTTGAGTTTTTAGAATAGTAGTAGCTTTTAGCTTAATTTTTAGTCAAATGTAATTTACTTTTAATTGTAATCTGTTTTCAAGTAATGTAATCAAGTTAGTCATTAATAAAAGCTTTTTAGTTTTCATTAATCTCTTTTCATTTCTAAAGCTCTCATCACTTTCAAAATTCAAGTTACTATCAATAAGCTTCTATAAGCTCAGTCTAGCTCTCACTAGTCTATAAGCTAGTGATTGAGCTTAATCATACTTTAACAATATCTTAATCATAAAATCAGCTCAAATTACCCTTGCTTATTGAACTTGGACTTATGGAAGGGGAGCTAGGTTTGGAAGAGCTCCCATAGACTTTACTACCTTATCCATAAGGATAAGCTAGAACTTATAGATACTAGCTGAAGGTCTTGGTTAGTTTCCTTTTAATTTTATTACTTTAAATTTCTAGCTTGACATTTGCTTAATAGATTTCTTAGATTTACATATTTGCTTATTAGTAGTTTAAACTGCTTATCTAGTTGCTTAATTGAGCTTATTTATGATTCATTTTGCTTATTAATCATGTTTTACTATTTGTTTTTAGCTAGTATAGTTTAAAGCTTAAGTTTTTCATAGTTTGCCTTTAAAAATCATAAAAACCAAAAAAACCATTTTAGGATGTAGTGGTTTATGTTTGAGTCATGTTTTTTTTAATAAGAGTTCTTATGTTTATGGATATACAAAATTGCTCCACATACACATAAAGGGTATTTGACATCTAATGTACAACAATAACATATCGACTCATCTGTTGAACATCTAATGTACAACGATAATATATCGACTCATCCGTTGAACATCTAATGTGTAACGATAACATATCGACTCATCCGTTGAACATTTAATGTACAACGATAACATATCGACTCATCCGTTGAACATCTAATGTACAACGATAACATATCGACTCATCCGTTGAACATCTAATGTGTAAAACAAACTATCGGCTCATCCGTCCCCTGATCTTCTATTGTACAACGATACATATCGACTCATCGTTGAACTCTAATGTGTTACCGATATACATATGACTCATCCGTGTGAAATCTAAATGTACATCAATAACAATCGGACTCTTCCACTCTTCATGTTTGCACATTTCTAAATATACAACGTTAAAACCTATCGACTCTTCGTTTTTGTTGGGCATCAAGGTACAACGATATACATATCGACTCATCATTGACATCTAATGTACAACGATAACATATCGACTCATCCGTTGAACATCTAATGTGTAACGATAACATATCGACTCACCCGTTGAACATCTAATGTACAACGATAACATATTCGCTCATCGATTTTTGAAATAGAATGTGCAACGTTAACAATCGACTCATGCCGTTGAACATGTAATGACCCCACTTCAACGATAGCTCTCGACTCATAAAGATTGAAACATCTTAATGTACAACAAATAACATTATCGACTCATCCGTTGAACATCTCTATGTGTAACGATAACATATTGACTCATACTGTTGAACATCCTAATGTGTACAGTACTATCGACTGCATCGTTAAAACAATCTAATGTGTAGAGGATAACATTTATTCGACTCATCCGCTTTTGAACATCTAATGTACAACGATAACAGTATCGACTCATCCGTTGAAATTAATGTACAACGATAAATATCGACTCATTCGTTTTGAACATCTAATGTGTAACGATAACATATCGACTCATTCGTTAAACATCTAATGTGTAGTGATAACATATCGACTCATCCGTTGAACATCTAATGTACAACAATAACATATCGATCATCCGTAGAACAACTAATGTACAATAATAACATTTTAATCGACTCATCGTTGAACATCTAATGTACAACAATAAACATATCGACTCACTCCCGCTTTGAACAATATAATGTACTATGATAAACATATCGACTCATCCATCGACTCATCCTTTTATGTTTATTTCATTATCGTGTTCATTTATTTAATTTTGTATATTTATCTAAATTCGTTTATTTATTTATATCATATAAATAAATAAACAAATTTAGATAAGTATATGAATTATATCTCTAACTCTGTCTTTGTTTTGTTGTATATGATTGTAGACGCAGTTTGACTTGAAGCCTCATATGCAATCCCAAAGCTGGACAGATATCAATGCGGGCATCCAGCAACATTTGCAAAAGTTGTACAATACCAACAAGGCTTCTCTCAAAGTAGCAGCATTTGCAAAATATCTACAATGGCAAGAAGGTTGCTCTCAAGGAAAGGTATTGAGTTCCTGACCTCGAGGATGAGACTTACGACGTGGACCGCATCAGACACGCACGTCCCTCGCACATTTTCGCGATAGATTGGGATGCGATTTCCTTTTGGAATGAACCCAAGAACCTTGCCCGGGCTGCACAAAATAATAAAAACCGGGCAAAGAGCACAGTCGTATGCCGACAGGGATCCCGGTCTATTACCTCCCTCCGAGATATGCACGTAATAAACATTATAATTAACGCTTTGGTGTGTTGTGATTTGTCGTTTTTAATTTGTTTCATCTTATATACGTATGTATGTGCAGATGGAGAGCTCAGCTACTCGAGAGTACCCGTCGCTGATCCACACCTTCTTCTTGACACATACTGTTGGCGGTGAATTCTTGAACCCTGAGGACAAAGCTCTATATGTAAGTTTTGTTTCAAAACACGCACTTTAATGATTTGTCGAGAAATAATGTAGTAACCCGACTAATATATTAACTATCTTGTGTTTTTGTGACTACATAGGATGAGATGTTGAGGCTACAACGTCTAGGCTCCAACACCTCCATGGGTGTGCCCTACACCGAGGATGAGATCATGGTTATTGTTCGCTATGACAAGCAGCAAGGGCACATTCCCAGTGTTGGTAGGGTTTTACCGGGACAGGGCATGGTCATTCTGCCCCCGCCTCTATGCACGCACTCCTTTGATGTCGCTAAGATCAAAAAGAGCGAGAAGCGGCTAACGAAACAGGTGAAGATGTTCATAAAGTTATTTAGGAGTGACGACAAGTTTTCCCAGATGCTTACACAGCTTGAGTCACGGCCTGAGTACGGTGGTGGCAGTGGGAGTGGCGGGTGCAGGGATGATGAGCTGGGAGATGATGAGGACGACGACGAGGATGAGGAGGATGGTTAGGAGATGTTGGGCAAGTATACTATTTTGTGTCTTGAAGTATATATTGGCGACATGTTATCTAAGTGAATATTGACTTGTATCTTGCGAATAATGCAAGTTTTGTGACTTCGTCACCCGTTTTGTAGACTATATTGTGTTTATTCGGATTTTGGACGTATTTAGCTTTATTATATCAAATGCGTTGATCGTATTGTGTTTTGATACAAGTTGTAATGTATTTGGGTAGATTCTATATTGGTTTATACAAGTTTGAGTATTGGTAGATTTTTTGGGGAAAAATTCCGGAATAAAATCTGGAAATAGCCTGCTGTGCAGGCAGCACAAAAAAAAGTGCAGACTTATCCCGGGCGACATGTCGCCGGGGATAAGTAAATCAAAATATTTATTGAAGGCCTATCCCGGGCGATATGTCTCCCGGGTGACATCTCATCCTCGGTGTAGGGCACATGTCGCCTGAGAATGTGCCCCCGCCATGATTAAACAAAAATATTGCAAACCTATCCCGGGCGACATGTCGCCCGAGAAAGGTGCCACTAAACGACAAAAGCTAGTGCTAACGTTGACAAGTCAATTTAT
>BQNB010097516.1:0-25369 GCA_026074375.1 Tanacetum coccineum | reverse complement strand
CTAAGTGACCAGACTTTTGACACCCCACAGAGACTAGTATCGAGACTCACGGACCTTCGGTTTCAAAACCCTTGGATTTCCTGTAAAATAATTTATTTAGAAAAACCACAACTTAATATGACATAGTCTTAGTTCAAAAGCATATTTAAATTTAAGAAAAAGAGATTTTCCCTATATTTATTACATCACATAAATTACACTTATCATAATTACACATATTTTAAACTAAGGAAATCCTCTACCTTTTAGAAGGCTGCAACATCGGTTGTGAGCCGGCAAGATGCAGTAAACTTTTATTAGCCAACAGTTATTATTATTATTATTATTACCTCATTTTCAATTATTTTTTTTACACTTTATATTACCACGATATAGAAAAAATTTCTTTTTAGAAAATTTAAGTATAAATTTAAACTAAGACTAAACAAATTATTGTTATCGATTATACTTCAAAAATCGTTGATTTAAGTTTAAATTTCGAAAAGTGCACGTATTATTAGTTCGGTTAGAAGCTTATGGGAGAAAAAGCCAGAGCTCTTAAGATTTCCAAATAATCCTTGTTTAGCATCTAACTCATAATTAACTCTATCATTTCTCGTTCTTCGCAAATTTAAAATCTTTAATAAAAAGATTCGCGAATGCTTAGTCTAAAAGTTAAGGAGCAAGCTAGAGCTTAACATGCTCGATCGATTTTATTTTTTTGGTGTTTTGGTGGTAAAAACGGGATTACGTGAAAAAAACGGCTGCAGGCACAATCAAATCGATAGATCCCCCCCATACTATAATTGAATATTGTCCTCAATGTTTTAAGAAGGGTCTCTACGTAAATCTAAAGCCGTTTATTAAGTATGCTCAAAGATAAACGTTAGTCGATAAGATTTAGGATATTGGATTCCCATAATCATGCTAAGGATTGAAGCTCGACTGAACGGAGGACAAAACCACGAGCACGAAAGTCTTCAAAATTCGGGGCAATCATGGACATACAACACAAACCACAAAACACGAGAAAGGAAGAGGCGAACCTCCTCACGTCACACTTATTAGAAAATAAAATTTAAAAGGATAAGCATGGGTTGCCACCCACGAAGCGCTTGTTTATTAATGAGTCACTAAGCTTGACTCGATCCCCCATACTTGAGTTGGTCAAGGATGATAGAAATGGAGAAACGGAACATCCAAGATAGGAATGTCCCCTCCAGAAATCATCATCGGACTTTCAAAAATGATCTTTGAAGGATTAAAGCCCCGATGAGATAAGAGATGAGGAGATTTTTCCTCATTTGAAGAAAGACTACCAGGATTGAAAACTTTTTCCTTATTTTTGGATGAAAATAGGAGCAGAGTGTCAAACACTGGAGAAAGAGGATTACAGATGAATGAGATAGAAAATGCATTCGGTGATAAAAATATCTTGGATTGGACTTCAATGAATATCCCTGGATCAAAAATCTTGTTTCTAGTTCCGGAGGGAAAAGAAACTACAAGAACGGATCCGAGGGAATCATCAGAAGGAGCGAAGTTCGAATCCAGATAAAGGGAAGGATGGGTGGGGAAGACATTAGGCACATGAACGTAAAGTTCTCTTGTTGGATTATCAAAAATATCCTCCACCACATCTATAGTGAAATTTTCTAAATCAGGCTCATTATCACAATAGAATGCTTCATAATCTGGAAGAGATAAATCAGAATGAGAAGTGGGATTTCCACTACTTTTCTCTTCCATATCAAAGCAGAAAATCTTGGATTCGGGTAAAGAATTATCAGAAGTGTCGGTCTCCTCCAAGAAAGAGTTAGGAAAGGAGGAGGGAGACTTGAATACAGAATTAGTAGATGGAGTGAGATTGTCCTTTAATGCTTCGATCTTAGCA
Organism: Tanacetum coccineum; assembly: GCA_026074375.1. Taxonomy (NCBI): domain Eukaryota; kingdom Viridiplantae; phylum Streptophyta; class Magnoliopsida; order Asterales; family Asteraceae; genus Tanacetum; species Tanacetum coccineum. The sequence goes on along the minus strand of BQNB010097516.1, from coordinate 23,496 downwards.
ATAAGAAGATTGATATTCAGTAATTTCTCATGAAGAATATCGTCCTTGATTGTTAGAAGAATATCAGTATCAATCTCTTCATCTTCTGTGTCAAAATCCTTCACCTCCTCTAAGCTGACGAGCTCAGAATCGAGAGGTGATGCATCGACATAATCGATGTCCTCACTGTAAAGAGGATCGTCATCACTCAAAGCATAATCATCGTTGGGATCAAAGAAAATCTCAGAATGATCTTTTAAAGCGTTAAGAGGGTGAGAAATTTCACAAAAAGGCACATCACACATAATGTCGGAAATACCCTCGGACACACTTGGGATCGGGATAAGGTCCTCAACACTAGACTCTTTCTTTTCAGGAATAGTGCTAAGATGCTCGTCCCCCATGCTAAGAAAGTTATCGGGTTCCACAGTCGGTAAGACGGGTGTGATTGCAATAGTATACTCCTCGTCATCATCTTCATCATCATTGTCGTAGAAGGCAGGACAATTCTAGTTCGGAGTATTAATATAATCTGCCAGCTCCTCACTTATAATTTGTAAATCTTTAAGAAGTTTACAAAGCAATTCTTGTATATCCTCTGGTTGATGTTTCTTTTCTTTAAAATCATGCTTAATTTCAAAAAAATTCGTCTAAGCTAGCAATAAAACCTTTGGCGTTTCTCTAAAATATATACGAATAGGCTGGACATAAGCTAATAAGCCTAAGAAATAAGCTAGAAAAGCAAATGACAAAATGACAGATGAACTACTATTTTTGGCTTTTAAATTTACTTGACTACTTGCAGCCTAAAATTAAGAACTCAAATACTAATTAGACACACTAAAAACTAAAAGCAGTTTAAAATCATACTATATTAAGCTAAATTCTACCTATTTTGACCTAAACTAAGCTAGAATGAAATCACAATTGAGCTGCAATATGAAACTTTTTAAGAAAAAAGTAATTTACTTAACTAATTTGGCTAAAATGCTTAAGAGGAAATGCCAGCAACTAATGACCAAAAATAGATACTTATTGATGCATAAGAAACTGTATTTGCTCATTCAAAACTACAACTATAATAAATTTTAAGATGATCAATTAAATTAGCAGTATGACAAGCATAAGAATACACAACTTTAACTTTGCCTAAATAAACTTCAAATCTAAACAAAACTTGGTTTAAACTTATTAGAACTAGAACTTATACTTACTTGAAGCTGATTAAACTTGAATTAATAACTGAAAGCAACACAAGCAGTTTTAATTGTTTGTGCCAAACACCCCTTTAACAATTGATTTTGCAATTTTAGACTATAAAAGACTAAAATAAGCTAAAACATATAAAAACAGATATAGCATATGGTAAATAAAGGACAAATAATCAATAACTAACAGAGATTAAGCACAAATAAACAAAGTAATAAGCAAATAGTAAATGAGCTTTAAAACTTAAAAATGAGAACTTACAATTCCCTTTGCACAAAACAAGGGTAATAAGCTTTGGAAAAGCAAGATCTACAAGCTCCAGCTTGTTTTAAACAGGCTGGTATGAGTCCAATAAGCCCATCCTTGTCTGGCTTATCATCCTTAATAAGCTAAGGTATTTGATTGGTGATTCAATGAAACAGTAACACTTTATTTAAGTAAAACATGATTATTAAGAGCTTATGAAATGATGTGAAAATAGATTAAGCTTAAAAGTGCAATAAGTAAAGAGACAGAATTAAGAATAAGCTTGAAAATTGACTTGTATTAATAAAATGAAGTTACATTACTAAAAAGTAAATTCAATAAAAGTGAATAAGCATAAAACTAAAGCTATTCCTACCCTACATTAAACTACTCCCCCCTATAATGAAAATCGAATCCTATTTATATAAAAAACTTATGCACAGGGGTGTGTTAGTTGTGTTTCTTGTGTGAGGAGGATTGAACCCTTCATCCTGGCCTTCCAATCTTTCTTTCTTTCCAAGCTTTTGAATCCTAGCCCTTGATTTGATTTTGTCCAATCAGCCTTCATAGGATTTCCATCGTGGCTTGTCTTATTCATGAAGTAATATGTTAAATTGGTGTTGTTTGGTTATGGGGAAGAAGTTAAAAGTGTTTGTCTGTTAGCAGGGTACGATTGTCAGGGGTGAGGGAATAGTGACTATGGCGGGAAATGGTTTTAGTGTTTAATTTGGTAACGGGGTAGGAAAAAGGACTAACGGTGTTAGGGGTGAAAGGGTAAAAGGACTAATGTTGTAAATTGATAGAGACTAACTATGTTAGTCCCTGAGGACTAATTGTGATAGGGTTTAAAAGGGTATAGGCTAACGGGCTGTTAAGGTTGTTTTGGGCCTTAGTTAAAATGGATTGGCCCAGATTTTATAATTAAAGGGTTTGGGCTTTAAATTGAATAAATAAGTTTAATGGGCTGACTCGGCCCATTAACTTGGGTACGGGTTGGCCAAATAAGATGATTATGTCTTTATCTTCGACTTTTCATGCTCTTTCCAATCCCGTGCTCGGTTTTATTAGTTTTGGCTTCGTTTTTGTCCTTTAGTGAATATTCGTTACCTACACAGAACAAATAGCAAAACACACATATATTTGGCATTTTATATCTGTTTTTGGTCATTTAGGCTCGTTTTTATAGGTAAAATGTATGCGTAATTAAGCACATACCAAAATCCCCCATACTAAGATATTGTTCCATGTCCTCACGCAATGCTATAAGTAAACACTTTAGAAGACTAAGAATCTCAATCCCCTCGACTAATTATCTCAAAAAGTAGCTAAGTGTTCATCAAAGGGAATATAAGAATCATTAGCCATGAAAAGCCCCATTTTGACCATTTTTAAATATTTACACTAATTACCACACATATTTTTGTATTTTTCATTTTTCTTATATTTTTTTACTTTTCTTTTTAACAACTAACTAGAATGTTCGGACCTTTATTATTTCATAACTTTTAGGTGTCACGGAATAAAGAAGCTTTTTTTTTTTTTTTTTTTTTTTTTTTTTTTTTTTTTTGTTTTTTTATACATTCAATCTTAAAATGCCCAAAAAGGAAAAATTCATCGTCCTCAATTTTTCACTTGTCCCAAACCAAGCTCAAAAACAAAATCACCGTTAAATATAAGTTAAGATGCTAACACTACTCATACTTGTAACTTGTGAAACTTTTCACTCCCGATAATTATTATATATTATGTGAATGTGCTTATTTCGAATTTCAACCATGGATCAAGCTTTTTAAGAAAATTGTAATATTTCTATGCTTCACGTTCCACCCAAGAATTATGATTTTAAAGGCGAGATCATTCCATGTAGCGACTTTCTTCTCGGCACATCCCAGCCGAGGCCGGCTTAGGTGACCAGGCTTTTGACACCCCACAGAGAATAGTATCGGAACTCATGGACCTTTGGTTTCAAAAACTCTTAGGCTTCCCGTTAAATAAACGATTCATTTAGAAAAACCACAACTTAAAACGAAATAGTCTTAGTTCAAAAGCATATTTAAATTTAAGAAAAAGAGATTTTCCCTATATTTATTAAATCACATATATTACACTTAATATAATTATACATCCTTTAAACGAAGGAAATCCTCGACCTTTTTGAAGGCTGCAACATCGGTTGTGAGCCGGCAAGATGCAGCAAACTTTTATCAGTCTCGGATAATTACTATGTGCCTTATTTAGAAGACTGCCACATCGGTTGTGAGCCGGCAAGAGGCAGTCAACTTTTTTCAGCCCACAGTTATTATTATTATTACCTCATTTTTTATTTTATTTTTTTACACTTTATATTACCACGATATAGAGAAAAATTCTTTTTAGAAAATTTAAGTATAAATTTGAACTAAGACTAAATAAATTATTGTTATCGACTATACTTCAAAAATCGTTGATTTAAGTTTAATTTTCGAAAAGAGCACGTATTATTAGTCCGGTTAGAAGCTTATAGGAGAAAAAGCACAAACGACACTTGATGAGCTTCTTAAGATTTCCAACTATCCTTGCTTAGCATCTAACTCAAATGACCTCCTATCATTTTTCGTTCCTTCGCAAATTTAAAATCTTTATAAAAAAGATCCGCGCATTGCTTAGTCAAATAACTAGCTTAGTACCAGTTTATAAAGGTTAAGGGATGAAGCAAAAGCACAATACGCTTGAAAATCGAGTCAACATTTATTCGAATTTCTACCCAGCAGGAAAGTCACCATGTAATAAAACACTTATTTTAAATTTGAATTTTTTTTTAAAATTTTTAATTTTTTTGTAATTTGGTGGTAAAAAACGGATTACTAAAAACAACCGACTGCAAGGCACAATCAAATCGATAGACACGGCCGCCATACTAGAATTGAACATTGGTCTTAATGTTTTAAGAAGGGTCTCTACGTAAATCTAAAGCCGTTTATTAAGTATGCTTAAAGATAAACGTTAGTCGATAAGATTTTGGATATCGGATTCCTATGATCATGCTAAGGATTGAAGCTCGAGTGAACGAAGGACAAAACCACGAGCACAAGAGTCTTCATAATCCGGGCAATCCTGGACATACAACACAAAACACGAGAAAGGAAGAGGCGAACCTCCTCACGTCACACTTATTAGAAAATAAAATTTAAAAAGATAAGCATGGGTTGACACCCATGAAGCACTTGTTTATTAATGAGTCACTAAGCTTGACTCGATCCCCCCATACTTGAGTTGGTCAAGGAGGATAGAAATGGAGAAACGAAACATCCAAGATAGAATGTCCCTTCCAAAAATCATCATCGGCCTTCAGAAAAATAAAGAAATGATCTTTTGAAGGATAATAGCCTCGATGATATAAAGGTGAGGAGAGTTTTCCTCATTTGGAAGAAATACTACCAGAGATTTGAAGAAAGACTACCAGGATTGAAAACTTTTTTCTCATTTTTGGATGAAAATGGGAGCAAAGTGTCAAACACTGGAGAAAGAGGATCACGGATGAATGAGATAGAAAGTTCATTCGGTGATAGAAATATCTTGGATTGGACTTCAATGAATATCCCTGGATCAAAAATCTTGTTTCTAGTTCCAGAAGGAAAAGAAACTACAAGATCGGATCAAAGGGAATCATCAGAAGGAGCGAAGTCCGAATCCAGATAATGGGTGGGATGGGGTGGGGAAGACATTAGGCACATGAACATAAAGTTCTCTTGTTGGATTATCAAAAATATACTCTACCACATCTATAGTGAAATTTTCTAAATCGGGCTCATTATCATAATAGAATGCTTCATAATCCGGAAAAGATAAATCAGAATAAGAAGTGGGATTGCCACTACTTTTCTCTTCCATATCAAAGCCAAAAATGTCAGATTCGGGTAAAGAATTATCAAAAATGCCGGTCTCCTCCAAGAAAGAGTTAGGAAATAAGGAGGGAGACTTGAGTACAGAATCAATAGATGGAGTGTGATTATCCTTTAATGCTTCAATCTTAGCAATAAGCAGATTGATATTCAGTAATTTCTCACAAAGAATATCATCCTTCATTGTTAGAAGAATATCAATATCAATCTCTCCATCTTCTGTGTCAAAATCCATCACCACCTCTAAGTTGACGAGCTCAGAATCAGGAGGTGATGCATCGACATAATCGATGTCCTCACTATAAAGAGGATCATCATCACTTGAAGCATAATCATCGTTGGGATCAAAGAAAATCTCAGAATGATCTTTTAAAGCGTCAAGAGGGTGAGAATTTTCACAAAAAGGCACATCACACATACTTTCGAAAATACCCTCCTACTCACTTTGGATCGGAACAAGGTCCTCAACACTAGACTCTTTCTTTTCAGGAATAGTGCTAAGATGCTCGTCCCCCATACTAAGAGAGTTATCGGGTTCCACAGTCGGTAAGACGGGTGTGGTTGCAATAGTATACTCCTCGTCATCATCTTTATCATCATTGTCGTAGAAGGCCGGACAATTCCAGTTCGGAGTATTAATATAATCTGCCAGTTCCTCACTTATAATTTGCAAATCTTTAAGAAGTTTACGAAGCAATTCTTGTATATCCTATGGTTGATGTTGCTTTTCTTTAAAAGCATGCTTAATTTAAAAAAAATCTCCTAAGCTAGCAATAAAACCTTTGGCGTTTCTCTAAAAGATATACGATTAAACTTCTTTAAAAAGGCTTGTATAGATTTCATTAGGTTTTCTCTGGCTTGCAAACTCGTTTCTTGAGGAGGTTGATGAATGACGGTATACTGTGGGGGTTGATATTGGTCAAAACCTAAAGAATTAGAATTATAACAAAGATTAGGTTCATAGAAATTTTGATTCAACGGTTGACACTGAAAAGTCTCACGAGGACCCCCGCAGTTTTTACAACAAAGATATTGTTGTGGGTAACTTTGAAAACTTTGTAGGAAATCATTATCAAAGTCTTGATTGTAACACGGTTCTGGATTATAGATAAACGAAACTTGTGGTGGACAATCGTAACCATTATGAGCATTGTTTCCACAAAACTCACAAGAATACGTCTGGGGTTGTGGAGGTGGGTTGAAATTATTTGGAGAATCAATGAAAGAATTTGGATTTGAATCATTAACGAATGATTTCTCAACTTCATAACAGCATAAAGCACAAACTTCATCCGTATAATTTCTTCTACACCGCTCACAAGTACATTGTCGACAATATAGAGCACCAAACGGACCTCCACACTTGGAACAATTACGTGGGGGTTGTTGAGATTGAGTCGGGGGTTTCATCATAAGAGATCGGATTAGGAACACGAACAAAATTATCTACGGAACTCACATTTGAACAACAATGTTCTCTATTATACAAAGCTCCACAAGACGAATATTCTTTAAACCCATACATGATGATAGAATTATAGAGGGATAAAGAGAAGAATTAAATAAAATGGGGTTAAGAAGAATATTTTTTTGGATTTTTATGTATTTTAAACAAGAGAAAATATTTTTGGGATCGAAAAATCAAAGGCGCACGGTAGCTCTCTAAATTACTTACAAAGAAGCGGAGGAACGGGTCAGCGCGAAGCGTATTAAAAACATTTTCCTTTCGGGTCGATGATCGTTGGATCAACCCTCTTAAACCTCTCTTATGGTTTGAAATCTAAAGGTGAACCGATTTAACAATTGACATTACGGTTTCTTTTGTTGTATTTTTTTTAGAATTTTAAATACCTTAGGAAAAGTATTTGTGATTATTTTTATTGTTTATTATAACAGAGAATAAATCCACAAATAAAATGAGAAAATAAAATATTTTTGTATTTTATATATTCACAAATGAAAACAAAAACTTCACGGGGAAGGGTCCTTAAATCACTAATCGTCAAAAGCAAACACGATAATCGCACACACCTCCCCGGCAGCGGCGCCAAAAATTGATTTCAACCTATTTATACTTATATATATAACTTAATATAGATATATATAATTAAAACCAAAATATAAAATAATGAGAGAGAGTAAGTATTCCAAGAGGGTTCTAGAAGATTACTTTTGACCAAAGTAAATCCAAAAAACCTTCCCGAGTCGTTTCCCGACGAGGCGTGAATTGAGAATCGTGGTTAAGTTCGTGATCGCGTGATTGAATAATCAAGATTTTTGATTTGGATTCTATTTCTACAAATGAAATGCAAAAACAAGTAAAAGCAAACTAAAAACGAAAGCAATTAAGGTAAAAACACAAAAACGATAACGGGAATCAAAACCCGAGCCTTAAAAACCTAAATCTTAAAATTTTAACCCTAAAAATGCAAATTTAATTTTTAACAGTCCTAAATGATTAAAAATAATTTTAGAAAAAAGAATTATATTTTTTTGACTTTTAATTAATTTATTATGAATTAAAAACAGTTTTAATCTAAATTAAATATTAAAAATATTAAACTAATTATAAAAAAATCTAAAAAATTCAGGGAAAGTGCCTTGAATAGTTAAGAATCTATGAAAATTAAAAACTTGAAACTTGGCTGAAGAAATAAGCAGTTAAAAAGCCCTTAAGCTCGGATAAGCTAAAACTGAATGTAAGGTTAAATATAAAATAAAACAAAGTATGAATGAAAAAGTCCCAAGGGCAGTTGGTAGTGAGGGGTGGGTTAAAATGTTATGCAGTTAAGGTTGAGGTCCCGGGTTCAAACCTGGGACTTCCCTATACGGCATAACATTTTTATTTTTTAAAATTTCTTTTTGAAAAAGTTTCTAATAAGCTAAAATACCAACTTTAAAAAAGGCACTTTTGACAGAACTTAAAAATAAGCTGGAAAAAGCTAAAAAGAAATGACAGATTTGGTTTTTAAACTTTTAAAGAAACAAGCTAAAGATTTTGGGCTTTTGGACTCAATAAGCTAAAAGAAAAGCAAATAAGCTGAAAACAGCCTTACCCCTAGACCTAATAAGCACAAGAGACTAACATTAAGCAAACAAAATAGCATAATAAGCACTGAGAACCATTAAGACAGTTTGACACAAAATTCACTTTCTAAAGACTTTTTGCCAAATTTCAAGCTAATTTAGAGAACTAATAAACACTTAGAAAAAGCAAAAACCTGAAAACAGATTAAGATTGCTGACCATTAAACATATAAAAGCTGAATTTAAGAAATTTGAATAAGAAAATAAGCCTAAAAAGATCTGCATAAGTGACTGATATCTAACTTGTTTTTGGTTTTTTAAGTTTTTATAAAATAAGAAAATCGCTATTTGCAGTCCTAAAATTAAGCTACTAAATGATGACTAAAGTGTGAAATATGCTTAAATAAATTAAGCTAGTACTCCAATAAGCTTGTGCAATCAATTTCAGAACCTAAAACAACTTATAGCTAAACTAGTTTTAAAATTGAAAAATGAAATTTAAGCTAAAAACACTAGAAAACTTGTAAAGGCAGATTATGCTCAAACTTAAAAGGGCTAATGCAAACTTAACTAGATACTATCTAATGCAAATAAAGATCAGAATGAAGCTAAAAACAACACTTTTGAATGCATTTCGACCAAGCATTAAGACCTCAAATCATAAGAACTTATAGCAAATACCTTAAAACTGAAATCTAAAGTATAAAAGCTTATCAAATCAGTTCATAAGATCACTAAAGAACTTATCAAAGTTAGACTTAAAGCCAAAGATGACTCAGGCAGTACTAACATATGTTAGTGCTGCCTGTGCCAAACATCCCTTTAGAATCATAAATCCAATTTAAAGCTCAAACAAATTATAAAGCTTTTGAAAACTGGAAACAAACTAAGCATCAACATACTTAAGGACAAATAAGCAATAAAAATATAGAAATAAGCACAGGATAATAAGCACATAGAATAAGCAGCTTTAGGCTAAATAAGGCAGTTTAAAATGAAAACTAATCCAAAAGACATATAAGCTATAACATAAACATGAAAAGCATTTATAAAGAAAGAATAAACAATATTAAGCATTAATAAGCAGAAAATAAGCAAAAACATAAATAAGCTATAAAATAAGAAAAGTAAGAGTACCTTGTCCTTTGCACTAAACAAGGACATTAATGCTCTTAGAGCTATTCTACAAGCTCTAGCTTGTTTAAAAACAAGCTAGTAAAACCCATAAGCCCATCTAAATCTGGCTTATCATCCTTAAAATTAAGCACTCCATTATAAGCAAAGGTATTTAAGCTGATTTTAATGTAACAGTATTATTAAAGAAATATTAAATTGATTTTAGAACTGACTTTTAAAGAGAACTGAGATCTTATTTGAGCTTTGTTTAAGTGAAATCAAAACACATTTAAGCTAAATTGCATAAAAAATGCGAAGCAAATTCGACACAAACTTGTAATAAAACTGAACTTTCATTAAACTTTAAAAAGGTTACAAAGCTTGAAAGAGAAATTACAATATTTAAAGACAATTAACCTGAAAAAATAAGCTAAAAAACATCTACACTACTCCTCAACTACTCCCTTTATATAAAAAAAACTAATCTATTTATAGAAAAGCTTGTGCACAGGGGTGTGCTTCTGGTGCTTGTTGTAAGAGAGGCTTCAAAGCTTCATTGTAGCCCTTTAATTTTCTTGTTCTCCAAGTTCTTGAATCGCAGCCCTTGATTTTGGTCCTTGTCCTATCAACCAATCAGAAAGTAGAGGATTGCCAAGGTTAATTTGTTGGTTTGTGAAGTAGGGGTCGAAGGTAAGAGTGATGGGTTTGTTTGATGGAGCAGGGGTCGAGGAAAGGGATGGATGAATAGTAGTTCTTGGCGGGAAATGGTTTTGGGTTGTTTGAGTAGGGTATTTGGGATAACGGGGTTAGGGAGAGTGTTAATGGGGTTAATGGTTAGGGACTAATGGTGATATTGGTTAAGGACTAGCTTTGTTTGTCCATAAGGACTAACGGTGAAAAGGGGTAAAGGGTGTTATGGTTAAGGGTTAATGGACTTTTGGTTTAGGCTTAAGTTAGGCCGGTTTGTGTTGGATTGGACTTGGACCATTTTTAACTTGTAATACTTATAGATAAAGGCTTAATGAGGTGGCCCGACCCATTAAATGGGTGCGGGTTGGCTCATTTAAGATAAACACGTCTTCAACTTTAATTTTTCACGCTTTTTCCAATCCCGTGCTCTATTTTGTTGGTTTTGGCTTTGTTTTTTGTCCTTTAGTGAATATTCGTTACCTGCACAACACAAATAGCAAAACACATATATATTTGGCATTTTATGTCCGTTTTTGGTCATTTAGGCTCGTTTTTATAGGTAAAAGGTATGTGTAATTAAGCACATACCAACTTATATCAAGACTTATGACATTTCTAGCGAACACAAACTGACAACTAACTTATACAATTCCTTGATTTTACACAATCTAAAACTTTCGTAAGCACATTTAACTAATCATTAACTTCATTCAAACTAGAAATTACATGATCATCATCTGAAATCTTAACATTCAACTATTTCAACAACATAGTCTCATTTTATTGAAAAAACCAACATTCCTAAACATCATCCAAACTAAACAGCCACATTATTCAGACCAAACAAAATTGACAACCCCTAAGCAACAGACCCCAAAGAAATCAAGAATCCAGACAAAAACCTACACATTCTCTTCCACATCAGCCAAATAACCATCCTTAAGATCCACCCCAACCTGAGCACGAGCTAATACTTGTTCCAAATCACCAAGCATCACAGAATCACAGGCAACAATCTCTTTCATGTTCTCTAAAGCCCTAACTGCATCTCCCTGCTCTTCGAGTCCCTCCAACTCAGTTGTCAGCCTACGCTTCTTACTTAATGACACTCGAAGTGAACAACAAAGCTCACGAATTAATGCTGTAAAAGATGCCTCTTCCTTACGGGCTTGATCAAACGCCACCTTCATCTTATCGGGCAACAAGGAGATTCAACAAATTCGCCTAACTTTTCCAATATAAAAAAAGGGGCCCATAGATAACAAACACAACTAAACCAACACAGATATAAGAATGATAAAACATATTACAACACAATTCAGCTTTAAATAGGAAAACTTCAATGCCTTAAATCTTCCAAATAGAAACTCAGGAGGCATTATAATCATTAAAATAACATTTAAGCCATGGTTATAAATGAAATACAAAAAAAACTGAAAAGATTTTGCAACTCCAATGGCAGTTACAGGCCCTACTACATTTTAGTCAAATCCCAAACCAAACACTATTGACATTTGAAACTAAAAAATAATATCAACCTAAAACATAGAAACAAATGAATTACACATTTAGAACCTACAAGAATACATAAGGCACAAAACACGCACATAGCTCACGAACATTCTAATTCCAATTGAAACTCACTTTACAAGACCAAATTAGAAACAAAAACATACCTGTAAACGGGCGGTGCTGCAACCTTCTACACTACCTGCATAATACAACATGCAATCCACCAAATGACTGCACCAATCAACTATCGTAAACAACCCTGTACCATATATAAAAATGTATGTTACGTGGCTACAAACAAAAAATTCTCACATTTTATTAACATTTGTAATCAAATTGCAGCACAACCTATAATAATATCGCCAAACACAACACCTAAGGGGTGGGCAACATCCACATCCAACATCCAAACACAAATCAATCTGCACATATCATACAGACAACCAAAAATATTCTATACGCAACTACATATATCAAAGAGCAAAAACAGTGCTAATACAATATTTGTAAATGAAGCCAAACATCGATAAAGTTTACAAATGAACTAATAAGTACTATATCCATACGTGCACCGCAACAATCACCAACCCTCTAAAAAACAATATAAGTCTATACTTTGAATATACTCCTATCATATGATAAACTAAAATTTACAATTATTAACTCACTTCTATTTCTCAACTCAAGGAAAATAAGCTACCCCCATCGCGAGTCACAAGTCCAGACGCCCTCAAAATCCTGATGTCTGAAGACGACAACCCTGAACTAAAGCACCGGACACACATCATTGTTTTCAAGGAGACTTTCAACAAACTATGATAACAACATAGTGTCCACGAGAAGTTGTTTTGAAAGAAATTTTAGCTGTCTATCGTGACTCAATCACGTGCTATTCTAATGATGAGTAACTTCGCCTATTATTCTATTTCCATTGGAAATTGCAAAAATATAGAAAGGACATATCATTCGGCATAACCAAAATTTAATACCAACTGCAACTATATACACATTCATAACATAAAAACATAATCATAACCATACTACATAATTAAAAAACACAAGCCTTTAGCTTAATAGCATAATTTTCATATTATAAAACTTTCATAACATCTATCCATACATATCCAGAATAAAACATAACCTTCAAACAAAAGATACTACTTCAAAAGAAACACAAACTACTGATAACATAATCACTAGACCAGCTTCAAACATCATCTCCAGTATCATCCAAGATCACCACATTATTCTCTAGGGTCTCAATCTCATCCAAGGCCTCAACAATCACATCATTCAACGCCACAAGCTTAGCCTGTTCACCCCTCTTAGCATCCTTGGCAGCTAACAAACTGTCATGGACTTCTTCTTGATCCTCCATCGCTTGAAGTTCGGCAATCAAAGCAGTCAGTTGAGCAACACAATACGCATACGGTTCACAAACCTACGGCTCTCATCAACCTTTTGTACCAAGAAGAATTTCATAAACGTTAGAGGAGCAGTTTCACTATTGAAAGAAATAAGGTCATCAGTTACTCGCCTTGTGATCATGTTTGCAGGTCCCTCACCAGCCATTGCAAAGAAACAGAAGTGGATTGCTCATACAACTTTGGGGAAATAAACAATTGATGACATAATGGTAGAACAATTAAAGAGAGATAAGTTGAGGAAATGGGTCAAAATGGGGATATATAAACGAAAATGAATGGTGGAGATTAAACCCCATACCATCATTACGATGGAGCTTTCAAACGGCGATATAACATCTAGAAATTTAATACCGGTCATTCACATACACAGTGGAGAAGTTATAACAATCGATTCTCTCCGATCCACAAACTTAACCCCCATGTTTCTAAAACACCCGAACTAAACACCCACACTCTATAAAAATAACAAACTAAACCCCATGTGACACACAAACTAAACCCCTAAACACTATAAAAATAACAAACTAAACCCTTCATAATTATATTAAACCAATAAAACAACCTTAAACTACATTTTCCAATACAATAAAAAATTCATTTTTATGATCACAAACCGATTTATATAAATCACGTGCATTACATATTTCATGCCCTCCTCAAATGACTAAATTAACTTACCCTTCTTTCATAACATCAATATAATTGATATAACCTTCAATCTATAAAAATAAAATCCCAAATAAATACCCAAACCAAGCACATGTCTAGCCAATAGATGACATGATCGATAACGATGATTATGTTGCTTATTATTAGAACCAACTAACAAAAAACTCAGACATGAATAGTTCGCAAAATCATTATGCAACCAACCATTATACGCAATCCCGAGCGAAAACATATTAGACATAACCCGTGTGCATCGCACGGGCATGCATGCCTCATAATTTTAATGCCTAAGTTTAAACGAATACAAAAATAAATAAATAAATAAAAATGATAGAAGAAATAGATGAGAGGTGGTTACATGGGTTAATCAATACCATAACTCTCATTTTGTTAAGTAATGGTTGATTAACCTATTTCAGGTAATGCTCAATTCTATTATATCAAACGAAGCTTAGAGCATCCACTATGGTAAACATTTCTAAAGGTTTATAATTATGTTAGGACATTAATTTATAAACCTTTTAGTTTTATAAACATATTTCCACTATGTATAAACCTTTTCAAGTTTTATAAACATCTCACATAATTCAAGTGCATTAAATTATGAAAAGTTCTAAGAGCATCCACAATGGTGGTTTATAAAGAGGTCTAAAACTTTTTGAAGAGGTCCAAGAATTTTTTGCTTCATAGTGAGAAACCATTTCATGCTTAGGTGGCATGAAAATGTCTAGGATTATAAAGAGGTCCAAGAAATATTTATCATCATTTTTTTATTTTTATTTATATGGTAAATAGTTAATGACATTTAAATTGTGATTGTAAAATTCCTAAAAATATAAACCTCAAAAAGCTTTATCCATAGTGGGAATAGGTTTATTATATGAAATGTTTTATGAATTAATAACATTAGATGATGTGACACTTTTATAAACCTTTTAATAGGTTCACTATTGTAGATGCCCTAATATCCTAGACCTCTTCATGCCACATAAGCTTGAAATACATGTTCACTATAGTTTACAAAGTTTTAGACCTCTTCATAATTTTATAAACCTTTTCATAAACCACCATAGTGGATACCCTTTGATAATGATTGTCTTTTTCATTCCTCACCTTTTAATCCCCTTAACTAAGCATGATTTTTTTAATGACCTCATTTTGGTTGTTTCCTAATCGTGATTGGCTCCTTTATGGCTGTAAGTGGGCTTTTGTAGCTAGTAGTTCATTTGGGTATATTTTCTCAAGTGAGGTATTGGTTGCCTTGCTTGGTTTTGAGTTGTATCTTTATGTGACAGTAAAAGTTTGGTGCTTTAGTATAGGTCTTTTGTATTTGTCTTTGTTTTATTTGGGCCTCATTCTCTTTTAATTAGCTTGTTTAATTAAGGTGAGATGCCTTGTTGTAGAATAGCTATAATCACTTAATACATACACGAAATATTTAGCAAGAAATGTTAGATAGAGAAAGACTTTTGGAGGAAGGTTTTAGTGAGAGAAAATACTTGTTGAACTATATGAGAAATAAAACCAACCAACCACCTCTCCAAGGCATGGAGAGGTGTATATATACTTACAAGGGGCGGATAGGCCTTGGCTTAATGGACTTATCCATGGGCCTTGGTCTAACTACCTAAGTAAGTTTCCAAATATTAACTTGACGAGCTAACTACAGTTATCTATGGAGTGACCGATACTTTCCTAGGATTTTTGTATTCCTAACAATCTCCCCCTAAGGGAGGTCACTCAATGTTACAAAATCTTAAACCTAGCATACTATGCTGAGTCTTCAATCTTGTGCTCGTAGTCTTTAACTTCAATCATTAACTTGTGATTTGATGTAGTGATCATTGACTTTAGGCTTGAGCTTGTTCCTTTATCTTGACTTGAATGTGAAAATGTTATCTTGAACACCATGAGATCATCAACCAAGCATAATCTCGATTTGCCATCTTGTAAACTTTGCCATCTTGTGAACTTGTGACTTTTGGACCGACATGCTCATACCTTTCTTGTTATTTTATCTTGAAAAGCTTTATTATTACATCTTTCTTAAGGTTCTTTAAATATAACACTTTGTCACTTCGAGAAAGATGTTCGATATCAAAGTAAAGAAAACTTCTTTGAAATTCTTTGACTTTAATACTTCGTCACTTCAAGAAAGACGTACGGTATCAGAGTAGCGGAATTCTTGAAATATGTACTTGAGCTTTCATGATGCCTTTATGTTTGTAGGTCGGGTATGAGCATGTGGCTATAAATCTTGTGAGTCAGCTGGAATCAAGTACCTTCACCTCCATCTTTAAATATCCTGCATTAAAACAGTTAGCAATAAAGCGGGGGGACGAATATGGCTTTGTCATTCGCCCATGTTTGGTTAGAGTAACCTTCGAATTCGTAAGGATCGACCTGTGATCAGGTAGATTTAATTTAAGGAAAATCTCATTGATAGGATTTCCAGCTAAAGTATAGAATCTTTCTAACACATATGCATTAGATTCATCAAACTCAACATGTTCTTATTACCGGAACGTCTCAAAGTAGACAACATGATAAGAGTGAACCAGTGAGTTACTATCTTACCGATTGAATAGAAAAATCGATTTGAAAAATCAATCAACGTGTCACTTGCTAAAGTAGTTTTGTGACACATCAAGAGTTTTAAGCAATTCAAATTCATTAATCGTCGATCCATAACCTGGAACAAGTTTGATTCACATAGAATCGTACCGTTGTTGCTTTCCAGTTGTCACAAGTTTGATTCATAAGAATCGTACAAGTCACCTACCATGAGCTTGTTTGATGTTGGCTCAAGCAGGATTTCCATCTTCACTATGAATACTTAAGTATCACTCGGATGTTCTGGCAAAATCACAAGGATAATACGTAGGACTCTTAATATATATCTTGTTATTCACATTGTGTGACTTAGCAAGTATAATTTTGACAAGTGTCCTAATGAGATTTATGGATGATCACTTTTGGCTCTAGACTCAATGCGCAGTTTGGTTTTAGTGATCGAAGGCTGGAGCAGACTGCCACCTTTTCAATACCAACTAAGAACGTTTATAGAAATGCGTGTAATCTCTGTGAGAAATGAAACAAAAATCTTTTAAGAGATTCTGAGTGGCTAGGGAGGGTTGTGCATTGCATCACTGGGTCCATGATGTCAGTCTTCAATGTCAGCAATCATCTCTGTGATTCTTGATAGCAGATGTATTGACCCGGTTTTTGCCTAAGTGTAAGGAGGGCTTCATTCTTTTCACCCTTTCTCTTAACTTTTCTTTTTAATTCTTTAACCCCTTCAACGCTTATCGAGACTTCATAACTAGTACCTTTTTGGGTTTGTTCCAATACTAGCTCCATCTCAGTCGGCACTTTTCCTTTATTCTTACTTTTACTCCTTTTTTCATACATAAGGACTACTACACTATCTAGTGGAATATCCCTGGGTAGATCCTTCCAGTTCTGGCTGGATCATGGAAATGAATACCTAAACTTAACCACCTTGTAACTCTAATATAGTAAATTAAATGGTCGGTCTTTGGTACTTCCACATTTCTGCCACACGTAACCATTTGCTCCCCTTTTATATGTGCATTGATTAGCTGAAAGAGTTTAGCACATATATGGGATAGCGTACACTTGAGATCTTGAAAATCACATCTTTAGCCATATATTTTAATCATATTTTCTCCCCTTATCGAAAATATTAAATCTCTTGATATTTTGGATATCAATTGATTCAAATATAACTGCTTTCGGAGAAAAAATGTCTAATTATTAACAAGCCGTATTAGGAATAATTTTTATGCTCCCCCTCAAATTATGAGGGTATTATATAGTGTTTGAGTATGTTAATTTGAATTTTTTTGAATTTTACTAAGAAATTCTTAAAAATTCATACTCAAACACTATATATGCCTAATTTTTAAGTCTACACAACACATTTATATATTCACAAGATTATTATGTACGAGGTTTGACCTGAATGATGAGAACATCATATGATAGAATCATACGGTTCTTTGTAGCAGCTGTAGGTCTTCCTCGTAGTCTCTCTTAAGAAGTTGTCTTAGCTTCCCCCAAAACCAATAATCCTTTCTTGAGTAGATTCAAAACTTTCTTGCAAGCTGCCTCAAGCAGTCTTGATGTAAAAAACATGATATCTGAAGAACACAATTAATTCGAAACCGTAACACCAAAGTCAATTAAGTCCCGGATGTTCGTATTCCTCCTTACATGATATAAATTGAAACACCAAAGTCAACTAAGTCCCGGAAGTCACAATTATTCCCTCTAAGTAGCCGAAATGACTAACTTAAAGAATCATCATACTTATCAAACCTATGGGTACCTCTTTTGTCAACTAATTCTACTCTCTTTTAAAAAATAAGCTTAGTAGTTAACCGTTTGAGGAAGCATTTATTGAATCAGTAACCAATCTTCTTACGCTTAGAATAAATCTTCATACAGCACTTCCCCCTAGTATCTTAAATGATGCATACATAAAATTTACAAGATATCTCTTCCTCCATGTAGTTGAAATAGAGCACCCGAAAGTAACAAGTTAAACACTAATTTTATCTGTGGTTATGACATTTGTCTTCTCGGAACGACCTAAAATGAGAATAGGGTATGAATTCTATCACATGTACTAATTATCTTTCTTGTATAACTATTCCTCCCCCTTGCTATTTTCGATACCTCGGAATCAGCAACACCTAGTACGCACATACACTTAAGATCGTGTTTGAAGAATTGATAAGCTTAAATCTATTCCGTGAGAATCAACTAAGTCTTAAATTTCAAATAAGTCCCTAAAGTTTGAAATAAATGACATCTTAAGAGAAACTACGAGGAAGACCTACAGCTGCTACAAAGAACCATATGATTCTATCATATGATATTTTCATCATTCAGGTCAAACCTCGTACATAATAATCTTGTGAATGTATATATGTAGTGTAGACTTAATGGTGATAATAAGGAGTGCTCGAGTATAAAAATTTTAAGAATTTCTTAGTAAATTCAAAAAAATTTGAATTATTGTACTCAGCACTGTCTTATATACCCTCAAACATTAAAGGGGAGCATTAAAATATTCCTTATTTATATTGTGTAACATTTTGTCCCTGAACGTTTAATCAATTGATATCTAAAATATCAAGGGATTAACATTTTAGATAAGGGGAGAAAATGTGATTAAACTGTATCTAACTTGTACTAAAATGTGATCATATAAAATAGACTCAATATACTCTACACTTAGCATGTACTACGATTACGATGCACATGTTAAGAGGGAGCTTTTAGTGATAATGAAAAACTCTCAAAGTGTAAATCGTTTTGATATTTATATCAAACACTTTGATTAAACTTTTCAATGGTTTTTGAAGGATTGAGATGGAATACCCAAAAGACCTCTCGATCGTTGTTTTAGGCTAGAGTCTTACGGGATAACAATTGGCATCAGAGCCTAGGGCATTTTTGTGTCGTTGGTTTGTGTTTTCGAATGGTGTTTGAAGCTTATTTGAGCATTTCGTGGCTTATTTTAAGCCTAAAAGCTATGGCTTTTATATTGGTTGGTGGTTTTTGTGCAAAAAGCTTGAAACTTTCTCTTCTATATAGTTTCTAGCTTGTTTGTACAAGGGATTTATGGGTTTTCATACCCTTCATATGAGTTTTTATGGTTCGAATGATGTTTTATTCGAAAATCTTGATTAAAATTTTTTCGTCGTAAAAATCATCAAGTTTGCATTTTTCGGGTACTAATAGGCTTAGATAAGAAGGTTGTGCAAGAAATTTCACATCAAAATCGTTCAAGACATGCCTTTTTGTGATTTAAAGATTTTGGGTTTTGTCTAGTGCAGACCGAACTAGTCACCCGAACTAGTCAGGAGCCGAACTAGTCAAGCCTTCAAGACCCGAACTAGTCAGGAGCTGAACTAGTCAAGCCTTCAAGACCCAAACTAGTCAGGAGCCAAACTAGTCAAGACTTCAAGACCCGAACTAGTCAAGAGCCGAACTAGTCAAGCCTTCAAGACCCGAACTAGTCAGGAACCGAACTAGTAGAGCCTTCAAGACCCGAACTAGTCAGGAGCCAAACTAGTCAAGCCTTCAAGAACCGAACTACTCAAAACCGATCTAGTCAAGAACCAAACTAGTCAGAACTGATCTAATCAAGAACCGAACTAGTCAGAACAGTTATAGTCAAGCACCGAACTAGTCAGAACTGATCTAGTCAAGCACCGATCTAAAATGTTCAATGCAAACCGATCTAATCATTCCTTCACAAACCGATCTAAACGGTTAATCAAGGAACCGATTTATCACTTAGAACCAAACTCAAACACCTTCCATAACACCGAAAACAAACACAACACTTAATGCAAAAACGATCATTAAAGATTCACTTAAACGACAAACGGCTAAAGATTCGGATTTTAGTGACAAGTGATTATGAAGTTGATTTTGTATCCCTTATTTGAGATTGAAGTGGGTTTCACGAAGGCATCTACTTATTTCATCATCGAGACTTCCTTCTATTTTCTAACCCTTTTCCCTAATCCCCCTCTATCGATTGATGATTTGCTTGAACATATACAGCTTATGATTAAGACTTGGATTATCTAGTTATTTCCTGATGTAAGGAGTTACATTGTAGTGCTCATGGGTTATAGCTATCACTTAAAGGAGTTACGTTGTAGTGCTCAGTGTCACACGCAGATGCATATGTGGATAATTTCAAGAGGTGTTGTACTCTTATACTTTTCTGGTTGAGTATAGGGTACTTATAGATTTGATCTTGCACCGTTCTTCAATCAACAACAGTGCAACCTTAAGTAACAAATTTGGGAGATTCTACTTTATTTTCAAGTTTGGTATATCGGGTTTACTTCACCAAGTGGTCACAACAATAGCCGACAGAATACGAGGTTGGTAAGTTATCCAGAGAGTTTAAAGGTTGAGATGTAATCAACAATTCTCACAGGATATTATTGTGCTATTCCAAGACAATGGTACTTCACAGTCTAAGCAAATTTCTCCAAGTTCTTCAATGACATTCATATACAAGACCTTGATTTTACAAAGTTTTCTTGATTGTTGCTTCATCTTCTACTACGGTTTCTGAAGTCAAGAGGGCAATGCTTTGTTTGGATCTTAAGATTTGTGCTAAAGATAAGAACTTCTTGAGTATATGGACGTACACGACAATGATGCTTCTGAGAGTTCGCAACTATCATGAGGGAAAATGTGTACATCCGGGACTTAGTTGACTTTGATGTTACCATGTCAACTTCCAGAGGTAAGTAGTGTAGACTACTTTACTTAGTATGGTTTATGAAGTATTCTACATACGTGAGAATAATTGTAGTTGATTTCTCGCATATACACCCGAACGAATATTCACCAAGACCTAATGACAAGTAGCAATATTATTTGATGTGGTTTTCTACCTCTACAAAATTCCGCTGTGCACGTTAATGAAAAATAGAATTTTTTTCTAGCTACATCAAAGTTTGAGAATCTACTCAAGATAGGGATGTTGGTTTGGGGGGAAGCTGATTCAAAAACTTCGCCAAAAAGAAGTCTAAGAAGAAAGCTTTTCAAGACATGCTGCGTGAATTGGGGGGAAGTTAATCCAACTCATGCATACTACAATAGTTCCTGTATAAGTAAAGACACTGAAGATCCAAGCTGGAGTACAAGTTTCAAGTCTAGGAGAACTCAGAAGACATCTTTAGCTTTGGAAGCACTTTTGAAAGACCGTTTTAAAAGATTATTGGATGACACATTCTCCCCCCTCAAATGATGACCCGTTTTCTATTTAAAAAGCTGTTGTCATTGTTTGAGTGGTCGAATTGTCTTTGAAAATCTTTTTGTGATTACTGAAAACACTAATTCATTATTAAGACAACTTTTTACCAATAAAAGTAAGATTTCTCTTATTTTGACAAATAAATGCACTGACACGTACACCTATTGTATATAGGAAGCACATGTTGTGTTGCAAAGTAAACACAAGTCTTTGCATGGTCATAAAGTAGACCATGCCCGAGAATAAATTCCCGTTGAGAGGTCAAGTTTCCTTTATGATGGAAAACTTGCCTTTAAGATGATGACCGGGTTGCTATATGAAATATTAGCAAGCCATTTGGCATATTTTGAAAATATTTGAACTTCTGCTCGAACTTCATTTACAGCCTCATATCATTATTGAATGACATTTCTAAGACCGTAAATGTTATCGATTTTCAGAAGACATGCCATTATTACCTCTTTTTATATTTTTTGCATTTTTTAATATTTTCTTTAGTTTTTAAAGATTTTATATTTTTGTATTTTGTTTTTATAAAAGTTTTCTGAAAATGAAAAGCTTTTTGGTTTTTATGGTTTTTAATATATATACACATTATACAGGATATTTGAATAGGTACCACTACTATTCTTCAGCTTCATCTGCCAACAGTTTTAGTGTCTTAGGCGTAAAACTTCGCATTCCCAGCTTGTTGATAAGAAATTCAATTCTTTCTATGCATAGGGATTTAGTAAAGATGTCCACTAGTTGATACTCCGTGTTGACAAAGTAAAGCTCTACTACTCCATTCTCCACTTGCTCTTTGATAAAGTGGAATCCGATGTCAATATGCTTTGATCGAGAATGTTGAACATTGTTGCAGCATAAGGCAATAGCGCTTTTGTTATCACAGTACATTGAAATTTTATTGAATCCAAGACCATAGTCGGTAAGCTGTGATCTCATCCAAAGGACTTGGGCACAACAGCCGGACAAGGCTATATATTCAGCTTCCGTACTAGATATCGCAGCGTTTTTCTGCCTTTTTGATGACTAGCTAACAAGTCTGTCTCTCAATAATTGCATACTTCCATGTGTACTTCGTCTAGTATCTTGGCAACCAGCATGATTAGCGTCTGCATAAGCTGTTAGAGCAATAGAAGAATCCTTTGGATACCAGAGTCCCCTATTAACCGTTCCTCATAGGTATTAAATGATTCTTTTTACAGTATGTAAGTGCTTTTTGGTAGGCTTTGCCTGATACCGTGCACATATGCATACAACAAATGTAAGGTCTGGTCTACTGGCTGTAAGATACATAAGGGTGTCAACCATTCCACGATAGTGTGTAGAGTCAACGACTTTCCCTTATGGATCTTCATCCAGTTTGGATTTCTCCACCATGTGAGTATCCACGGGGTCACTAGATTCCATACCATATTTTTTCAAAGATTCTAGAGCATATTTAGAATGGTTTATAAAGATGCCTCTAGGACTTTGTGAAATCTGTAATCCTAGAAAAAAATGATATTTTGCCCATCATTGACATCTTAAACTTTTAACACATCATTTTTGAAAATTGGTCACATAGTTCAGGTGTAGTAGACGCAAAGATTATATCATCAACATAGATTTGTACCATGAGAATATCTTTGCCTTGTCTTCTGATGAACAATGTGGGATACACGGTTCCGTTAGAGAATTCCTGAGAGAGTATAAACTTTGACAATAGACCGTACCACATGCGAGGAGCTTGTTTCAACCCATATAGAGC
The DNA here is from genome assembly GCA_026074375.1 of Tanacetum coccineum. Classification (NCBI taxonomy): domain Eukaryota; kingdom Viridiplantae; phylum Streptophyta; class Magnoliopsida; order Asterales; family Asteraceae; genus Tanacetum; species Tanacetum coccineum. The sequence goes on along the minus strand of BQNB010097516.1, from coordinate 171 downwards.
CTTCTTAAGCTTATACACATGATTCGGATTATCTTGATCCACAAACCCGTTTGGTTGGCTGACATAAACTTCTTCGCGTAGAATGCCGTTCAAGAATGTCGTCTTAACATCCATTTGGTAGACAATCATATTCATGTGAGCAGCATATGCGAGGAAAATTTGAATAGCATC